>JAEIFU010000670.1:0-107857 GCA_018904235.1 Lordiphosa stackelbergi | reverse complement strand
ACTCAAGTATCCAAACATTGTGGGTAACTAACATGCTAATAAAGTTTTGCTCTTTTATCCCAACCTGAAGTATTTAACTTGCATGGCTCATGGTGTTGCTCTTCAAAGGGTGACGCATTTATTGCGGCTGCAGGAAACAAATTTGTTTAGGAAGTCCCCGTCACGAATTTCCACTTATAAAGAAATTATGGAGGACATATCATTACCTCCACAGCCGGTTATCACCAGATTGGGTCCATGTACCTTGAACGCAGCGTTATTTTATTCAAAACATTTTTGAACAAAAGCTGGTAAATAGTTAAAAATAATAATTTCCTTTTTTTTGGTAATAAAACTTTTTAGGTTCTACAAAACTTGATGGCGCAGAATCCAAATGCCACGCAGTGGAACAAAATTTAATTTTTCGATGAGGGAGCTTAAAGAGAATCTGATGAATCTGATCAAAAACCAAACAGCAATTAGACTCTCGTTATTCGTACGGAAAAAATTATCCGTAAACGTGGGTAACTTGCTGTTGTAGTTCAAAAACAAGAGCGCGGGCTGAAGTTTTGATTTAGTTAAAGATAAGAAAAAGACAGCAAAAAAAAATAAGATACAGAGTTCAATGCATTTTGGAATATATTAAGAAATCCCTAAAGTGAAATAGTATAAAAAAAAAAAAAAAATAATAGGACTCCTACGTTATTCGTACGGAAAAATTATCCGTAAACGTGGGTAACTTGCAGACCGTAGTTCAAAAGCAAGAGCGCGGGCTGAAGTTTTGATTTAGTTAAAGATAAGAAAAAAGACAGCAAAAAATTAAAGGTACAGAGTTCAATTTATTTTGGAACATTAAAAAAACGAAAACCAAATAAAATAGTAGAAAAAAATTGAAGAAAAACAAAAATCAAATAAAAAAATGGAGTGGCAGCCACAAAATCCCAAGGAAACTGAAGTTTTTTTCTCTGTAAAATAAGTGCTTGTGTATAAGGTAGTCTACTCGGCTGCCAAACTAGCTCTTGTATGATTGCAATGAGTGCGAGTGAAATGGCACATAGTACATGAGTGCGACTGAAAGGCACTGCTGTGAGTTGATTAACCCCTTGTTGCCTGTTGGGGTGGAAAATAGCCTACAATAATGAATTGAGACGATGTTATTTTTGTGTTTATAATTTTATTTTAATAATTTTGAATTTCCAACTAAACGTTGTTTTTGATTCTTAATAGCTAATTTTTGTTTAAATATTTAAGTCTAAAATAAATTCTAGTTTTAAAATAAAATTGTTTTACATTATTATCAATTTGTACATGTTTAGCAGCAATTAATAATTTTTTTATGTCTTTAGTTATTTCAATAGTATTGTGAATATTATTTATAAATATAGACTCTAAGTGTTTTAATGTAGCAGTAAACTGGTCTGACGGCTTTATAAGCCCGCCGTGCGATACCTCATCCACATATGTAAATCCAGATTGCGTTGATTCATTAGACAACCTTAATTTTCTAACAACATAACCTGCTAGATATTCCATAGCGTCCTCCGTTAGTTCATCCATGATGTACTCTGCAGCTATGTTGTTGTCCATCTCTATTTCGAACTCTTCGAACTCTTTCGACCACCCTTTCCACTTCCCTTCATCGGGCTCATTCTCCTTATTGCCATTTGGAGTTATGTTGAGATTGAGCCAGCTGTCGGAGTTGTCCTCGTCAACATTTCCGTTACCGGCTAACAACTCTGTATTCTTGGCTGAATAATATTTAAGGGTTATTAATAAATGAAAATAATCAAATAAACACATAAAACAGGACAACACATAACTACCAACATTCACAATTCAAACTTTGCTGAAACATAAATCTAGACATTTGACAATTATTATTATTAAAATCAATTGTTTGCTAATTAACAAATTGTTTTTAGTTTTGTCTTACCTACAATGTATTTTCTTAATCTATACTTAAATTGTAAGGGTGACGGATGGTCATGTTATCCACCCTTCGCCCGCATGGCTCCGAAAAAAATTTTCAACAATATCTTGATTCAGCCGACTTGTCAAAATATACTCCATTCCGTACTTTTCATTGCAATAGGCATGCAGTCCATCAAGAGATGCATTGTTTATTAGTATCCCTTTTTGGAATGGGAGCCTATGGGTCTTGCCGCATATCCTATTACTCATAATGTGAGACATCTGTTTTAAAATGTCTCTTTGCAGTTCGAGCTGCTTGCCATAAGGCTGAGTAGTTTCGATGCAGTTGGACGTTGACAGCTTTGAATTGAAAACGTCGAACCAATCGTTGAGGAGTTTAAATAAATCCGAGGTTTCGACTGCATTTTCAACTTGATAGCCTAAAGAGTAGCAGCGTCTGATGGCACTGGCGGTTGTATTCGAAAATAATTGTGTTGCTAATTTGACCTTTTGCTTGGCAAAGGAGCGAACATTTAAATGGCTCTCATTTACTTTGAACAATATTGTTACATCTGTTTTACAACAGTGAGTTATAGTTTGTTCGACAGTCGACTTGGTCAATGTTTGTCCGTTTATATGTAAACCTGTAGCCAAATAATGGTTACGAACCAGCTTTATTAGATGTGGTGCATCTGAAAACACGAAAATTTTCAGATCTTCATCCTCGGGATGGCCAAACCAGGTTTTTTCTAATTGTAAATTTAAAAAAAATTAACAACTATCTTTGATTTCATTCATAATAAGAATATACTTTACCTTCAGATATACCGAGCTCTCTCCATAATCTTTGGTTTCCAGCACCCATATCGGAGACAATTGATACCACAAAATATCCTCTTCTGTGTAGTTTTTTATTAATTCATAAAGAGTTGGCACGTCCATTCTGGTATCATAGTCGAAGAACACTGGTTGCTTCCACGATTTTTCAATCCTCGAACCATCGCAAGTTGCACGTATTCGCTTGGCTCGTATACAACGTCCGCCGAGCTGTCGTACTCGAATGTACCAGCAACCTTCATTTCGTCGAATGCTAATACGCAAAGCTTATCTGCCGTATCCATGTCCATATTGTCCATAAGATCGATGACCACATCCAGGCAACCAGTCTGTATTTCCACGTTTGACAACCACTTGTACAATGTTGCCCGACAAGGTATTGGAAATCCTTTTTTGTACAGATGGTTATATGCCCTAGGACCTGCGGTATGGAGGCACATAGCCCATGATATGTCATCTGAATTAAATTCTGACCTCTTTCCACCACTCTTTAAAATTTTTATTTGGGTCTGAGTGAAGATGGTACTTAGAGATTTCTCTAACTGGCTTGCGTCCTCTACGAGCTTACGTAAGCTCTGTACTTCTATCCTCCAAAGCACGAATCTTTTTGCCTCAGAGTCTTTATTTCCATGGACGTTGAATGATTTATCACTGTGTCCCTACAAGACAGTTTCATTATGTTTACTATCCATCCATATGTACAAAAAGATATATGTACATATATATTTTCACACACCAAACTTACTCAGTTTCCGTACTGGCATTAGCATAGCCTTCTTTACCACTTTCATCCTCTTTCTCTCTTTGCGGAACGGCATCATTGTTTAAGCGTCTCTTCTTATAAATCTTCCCTGGGAACAGTCCTCCACTGAGACGCATTAAAATGTATCACATATTTGGGAATTTTGCTTAGGCTGCACCCCAGGCTTTCCTCCCACAGCTTTCTCTTCATTTCTCATTTCGGGGCATGAATGATTTTCTCGCCTTGTACATTCTTGCGGCAAAAATAACGTAGTTCATTTTTTTCTTTTTTGAACACGTTAGGGCTAATGCGAAAAAATAAAACGAAAAAAATCGTCCGTAACACACCTTCCATTTGACAAGCAAACGTGATGGCAAAGCTAAAGAGTAAACGTGAACGGGCAGGCGCCCCCATTAGCTTACTTACGGAGGCCCTTGTTTCACCATGCTGGGAAGGTCCTTTGGTAATTGAAACATTTGAGCAAGGCCTACTGGCTGCTGTAAGGTTGCTCGAAAACGGCGAACGAAAATATGAGCTGAAGAAGATGAGCTACAGCTCCGACAATGTAGTGTGACCAGGCAACAGCAAAATATACAGCTGTTGATTGTTTAAAAAATTGGCGGGCTAATTCAAATAAAATAAAAGAGTTTATAGAATTGATAATGGAAGTCACTGGGGGGGAAACTCAGAAGTCATAGGCAATGCCATTATCACTTTCATGGGTGCATTTTGTGTGGGGCAGTCTTCTTCCTGCGAGAACAGAACTTGACCACTGAGATGGAGCAACGGAAGCTACCTTAGTAAGCCGGCGGAGACGCTACCATAGTGGGCTGTGGAGACTGCAAAGGCTTAGGGCTGTTTGACCCTGGGCTGTGGAGACTACGGAGTTTGGGACTTGGGTGTCACACCAACCATAGAGCATCCGAAAAAGATTCTCCGATACAAGTGATGCAGCTGCCAGTATTGGAATGCATTTTATTGGCCAGATTCTATAGAAATGGTTGCGACTAGCCCACACTTTGATCAGCTTCACTTGTTCGTCCACTTCGCAGCTCTCTAAATAATTGTACTTTTGTTTTATAGTTTTCTTTGCTTTAAAGGCACCTCTGACAATTATCAATCAAGTTTCATAATTTCCCGACCCCCTTCGACAATTTATCAGCTGTTTTCAAGAAAACGAGTTGGCAGGTCCATGTTTATTGTCGAAGCGAATTGCTGGTGTCTCAGTACTCGCTCAGGAAATGCGCTCTGACAATTTTCACGAGCGGATTTCCTGAGCTATATAATTAGATGGGTTTGACAAATATAAAACTGCGAAAAATACGGGAATTTTTTTTAATTTCTTGTGTGGGAACATAATAAAAAGTGTGAAAAGGGGGAAGGTATGAAAAGGTAGAGTAATTTTTTTTTGAGGAAGCGTGCTGCTCGGAGTATGTGCTACACACTTATCACTTGGGGATGATAAACCGATGGCATGACACTTTGCCCGGATGCCCGGATGTGTCCCGGATGGCACAAAACATCACTGCAGCATGTTGTTAACTGCATTACTTTATAATGCAATCTTCTCCAAAATAGAATGACCTCTTGGTTGTATGCCAATCAAATGAAGTCTCATCGTAGGATGCCTTAATTCATTCGCATTTATATTAGGGATTTTGTGGCCGGATCAGTACCTTGGTTTTGGTCGATGGGTGAAGGGCGGGCACATACATAAAAACCATACGAAAATTACTTAAGTACAACTTCTAGGATCAAAGAGTTCTATATATAGATACCGCGTTACCTTGGCATGTCTCTGGACCGCCAGTTGCCCATATTCGACGGACCCATCTGGCAACGCCATAACTTTTGACAGAGATGTCAGATCGCTTAATGACATACCGCGTTTGAAGCGTCGGTCAAGCAGATTTTTACCATGGAACAATACACGCCACGCGAGCGCTCTGAAATAGTTGAAATTTACATTCAACAGAACAAGTCAATTGTGAAAACTCAACGTGCTTTAAAAAATTAAAAATTAAGCCCATTTCACATTGAATGGGACCGTAAATAAGCAAAATTGCCGTATTTACGCCACTGAAAATCCTCAGGAGATTCAAGAAGTGCCTCTTCATGACGAAAAGTCACAGTTTGGTGCGGCGTTAGTGCGAAAACGGTCATTGGGCCGTTTTTCTTCCAAAATGAAAATGGCCATGCTGTTACCATCAACCAGGAGCGTTATCGCGACATGATGACCAATTTTGTGATGCCAATTATTCGTCGAAAGCGTATGAGGCAGTTCTGGTTTCAACAAGACGGCGCTCCACCGCACACAAGTCGCATAACAATCGATTTTCTGAAGAAATTGTTTCCGGGCCGTTTGATGTCGAAAAGTGGTGATTTGGACTGGCCACCGCGTTCGCCCGATTTGACGCCGCCTGACTTCTTCTTGTGGGGATATTTGAAGTCAAAGGTTTACGTTAACAAGCCAAGGACCGTAGAAGAGCTCAAGGACAACATTCGTGAAGAAATAGCCGCTATTCCGGCCGAAATGTTGGCGAAATCGATGGAAAATGCTGCAAAAAGGGCACAATACGCCATCAACGCCAGAGGCGGCCATTTGAGAGATATCATATTCAAAAATTGATGTAAACAAATCTACTTGGAACAAATTAAATGATTAAGATTGCCAACCGCCAAATTTTTATTTTTTTCTTTGATTTTTTAAAAAAAAAAACATGGGTCCGTCGAATATGGTCAACATTTTATATTTAATATTTAAAAATAATATAATATATATTAAATTTAATAATTTATAAAAAAAAAATTTTGTTTATAAAAATTTAAAGATGGAGAAATATTAAAATAAAAAAAAAAAAAAAAACTGGATATAATAAAAAAAAAAAAAAATATATATAATTTTTTTTTATTATATTTTATATCTGTGATATATGCGTTAATAAAAACAAACGACCAATATGTTAAATGACTCGGTGGTGATGCTGATCAAGAATATATATGCTTTTATTGGGGCAACCCTGGATTTCACCATAAAATGACGCATATTAACCTTTGTGAAAATGTTTGAGGTCGCACCAAACAAGATGGTCACAGTGTGACTAAATACGAACTGTCGATATGCTTGTCACGGAAAAAATGGTTCTAATGAGCTGTTTCTAGGAGCTAACTCATTAGAATCAGCTGTTCAATTAATTGTTAAGTCACAAACGTACCCGCCTCCGGCACAGAAACACTGTGACGCCAAATGGAGCGCTGGTGTTCAAATTGAAAAGTACTCATTCCTGAGACACGCATTTCTGTGACAAGCCATTCCGTACATTGCGCTGTGGCACAAACGCGGCGCGCTGCGCCAATGTAAACCCAGCCTTACACTATCGATGCAATCGGCCGTGTTCTACAAACCTCTAACAACCCAAAAGCAATTGTCGGTGTTCCTGAAATCTCTTTTGGTTGTTTTCAAATGTTGCACATTTTGTGGCGCATTGGCCTATGTTTTGCGAATAAAGAAATTTGAGCCAAATAAAATAATGAGGAACACACTTGAATGCTTAACCGATTGCATTGCATTAATATTATTAAAGTTTTTAAGGGTTTTAAGTAATAAAAATTAATTTTAAAATATTGTCCACCAAAACAATGCAAACGTCAGACAGCTGCAGAAAGCAACAATGAGCAAACCTGCCAACTTCTTCCAATTATGACAATAAAGTTTTCGGAGTTCTAATTTTCTTTTCAAAATTAAGAGTTTATGCTCTTAAACGATGTACAAATTTAACAAGATTATGTGGATAAATGAGCAGTGTAATAAAATATGATTTAATAGTTTAACTCAATAAAGATATCAAAAATCCTATCGATAAATTATATCGGCGAGAATTTTAAACCACGAAATGGAAGACAAGTTGTCAGCGGTCTAACACAACTTCACTTTTGACATTTATTTTGATCTTTAAAAATTGTGGTATGATTTTATGGTGGAAACATTGAACTCGGGGTAAGTAGTACGAATAAGAACAGCAGTTGCACATCGCTGTAGAAAAAAGCTTACGCTTTTTCAAAAATCAAGGATGATTGCATAATTTTTAAACTCTTGTTACGATTTTGTTTCTCTCTCTCTGCTCCCAGCAATATACAAAGCAATTAATGCACGCGGGCATTTTTGAATTTATTTTGTGCACTCCACTCAGTTGTAAGCAACAGGGTTGTCAATACAAAATAATTACTTGGCGGGTCAGAGTTTATTTTAATTCATAACCCGATAAAATTGAGTATTATTGGCTTAAAAATTATTTATTAGTTTGGAACTCAGTGCGTACCAAAAACGCAGCTTACAGCATACAAACTTTTGAAATAATTTGAATTCAACAATTATTTAAATTATTTTGAAGCCAACAACCCCGCCGTGGCAGCCACAACGCCAATAACTTCCAGTCAGCTGTTTTTTGCCAGCGACTCCGAAGCTATCTCCGAAAAAATGAAATCTCCGACATTTGTGGAACACCGACATTTGGATTGGTTGTTTTCAAAAACGCCGACCCCTAAATCTCTAGGGTTCTGGAACACATCGAATAACTCAGAATGGCTGTTTATACTAGCACGAAGTTGATTATGCATGTGGTTTTGGATGTGGGGATGGCAGGGATTTTAATAAAATCGAAATAATGGGCCTAACTCCATAATGAACGCAGTGGAAATGAATCAGTTTTCGTGCATACAAATAAAAAAAAATTGGTTAGCGATCCTTGGATTATTAACTAAGGCCTCAAAGGCAGAATTAGTGGCGCGGCTAAATGCAATATCGCAGGAATGCCGTGGTGCTTCACCAGAGCATCAGCCGAGAAAAGATGTGGGCAAAGAAAACTCACAGAACAACCAAGAGCAACTGGACTCTTAAATTATTCGTACCGAAAAATGATCCTTTAATGTGGGTAATTTACAGTCCGCTATTCAAAAACAAGAGCGTGACCTTAACCACAGCCGGGCTGCTCAGGAGCAACTCACAACTAGACTTGAGCAGGCGCGCGATCGGATCATAAAACTAGAAAGGTAATAAAGTTCTAAATCATGAAATCGGGGGCCTTAACTGTGAGATTGAGCAAAAAAAAACAAAAACTTCTCATCGCCTCCGAAAAGACTTGCAACGAACTGAAAAATAAGAAGCGGAACGCTTCATAAAAAAACGATTTACAGATTTTAGTGCAATTCCACTTCTGATTTTGTGAGAGCTTGCTTTTAAAGTTTGCTTTTTATTTATACTTCCACTCTCGACTGCGGCTCGAAATAGAAGATGATCTGGGCGCATCTCTTCAACTCATTACAGTTTTTTAACGGAGCAGTCTTATGATAGGTGTATGTGTTAAAAGAGATAACTATATACATGAGTGTTATGGTTATGTTAATGTAAAAGCCGTAAGGCTGACCATGCGTATTTTAATATGTCGTAGCTATCTTACTGAAGTTGACCAGTTGCGCCTAGATCGCATCACCAAACTGGAAAAATTGGGGGATGTGCAGGAAAAAAAATACGTGCTTTAAATTTAAATCATGAAATCAGGGGACCTCATTGTGAGATTGAGCAAAGAGAAACTTCTCATCGCCTCCGAATAGAACTTCAAGGAACTAAGAAATCAGCAGCAGCTGGAAACTAGCACAGAAGAGCTTAAGGACTTGCAACTGGAGATTAAACAAGAACGCTTTATAAAAAAACATTTATGATTTTAGTGAAATTCCACATCCGACGTTCTGTTTTTGTAAGAAAGATATAACTATCCTAGGTGTTATGTGAATGTTAAGGGGAATAGCTGTTAGGCTGACCATGAGAATTTGAATATGTCATCGCTATTCTACACAGAATGAATACAAGAAACTTATTTGTGTTATCAGCGATGGAGTAAAATAATGCTACGATGATGCAAATGATGAATATGGCAGATGCAACCTTTGATTTTTTGCAAGTAACGCCGAAACATTTGGTCATTTTCTAAGAAGACAGTTGATTCAATCAAAGAATGAGCTACTTAAAATATTATTATTTATTTTATTATATGCACGCCAAAAGAGGATGTTTCAACTAATTCAGACGCTTTTTTAAGGTAAGTTTTTGCTTTTGATATCCTGGTTGGATGTTTCCCGGATCTGAGGTAGAAGCATTCTACGTTTAGCGGTCCTTTAGAATCTTCTGTGGAGACTCTTTTTCGTGACTAAAGCCTCTTCAGCCCGGCCTTAGTAATCAACTTAAACTTAGATGCGTAGTGTAAACCCCCCACTCAATTAAGCCTTTTCCTGCTTTTTTTTATTAATATTTTGAATGTAAGCTATGTGATTAGTTCTTTATTTTAACAACAAAAAAACAAACTTAATTTTCTTCAACTGAGATAATTGGTTTTTTTTTCACTTCACAAATTATTCTCTCCCGCAAAAAAAAAAAAATGATAAATTGACACTCTAGCTGCTGTACGGGAAGCTCGAGAACGGCGAACGAAAATATGAGCTGAAGAACTCCTTTAATGAGCAGCTCCGACAATGTAGTGTGACCAGGTAACAGCAAAAAATGCACCGTTAATGAGCAGCTCCGACAATGTAGTGTTGACCAGGCAACAGCAAAATGCAGCTGTTCTTTGTTAAATAAATTGGCGGGCTAATTCAAATAAAATACAAAGTTTATAGAATTGATAATGAAAGTCAGTGGGGAAACTCAGGAGTCATAGGCACTGCCATAATCACTCAAAAAATTCAGTTTTTTTATTAATTTATAATATAAAAAAAAAGAAAAGCAAACTTAACTTGATCTAAAGTTTAAATTAAATATAAAAAAGGGGGTAACCAGGGGGGCACCTCTAAAAATAATATTTTAATATGTTTTCTTCACGGCCTGATGAGCAGATATGACAATTTAGTAATTATTAAATTCATAATTATTACCCAGTTTAAATTTGGTTGAAGTCTCACGGTGTTTGGTAGCTTGCTTTGAAAATTGCGCTCAATCAGTGATGGGAAAATTATTCAAATTTCATCCGATTACGCATATTTGTGTATCGACAATGTGCGATACCTCTTGAAATAATTAAAATTAATTATTCAGGGAGCTATCGATAAAAGTACAGAAAATACGGATCTAGTATTTTATCGGTATTTAATTGAGGCTTTTTTGTTGGAAGTGTGGACTGCCAACAAAGAGACTGCCAAAGGGCTTTGGCACAAAAATTTTTGTGAGTTTTTATACTCTGTACCGAAGGTACATAGAGTATAATAAGTTTGTGCAAACGTATGTAACAGGGAGAAGGAATCATTTCCGACCTTATAAAGTATATATATTCTTGATCAGCATCAACAGCCGAGTCGATATAGCCATGACGTCCGTCCGTCCGTATGAACAAACAGATCTCAGAAATGGTAAAAGATAGAGGTTTGGCATGTATGGGACAAATGCTTCTGATGCTTGCAGGCAGATCAAGTTTATTTTGAATTTTTGCCACGCCCCCTCCCGCCCCCACAATCTTGAGAAAACGTCATATCTCCCACAGTTTTGTAGATAGATGATTCGTACCTTCTAGAGATAGTTAGTCATTAGTAATATGTATCAATTTGCCGAAGAAATGATAAAGATCGGATGAGCGGTTCTCAAGTTATGATCAAATAAGTGAATTACCCCCCGCCACCCACGCCGCGCAATCTTAGAGAGAGAGAGAGAGAGAGAGAGACACTTAGAGATGAGCGCAGCAGCAGCACTGCATACAGCTCCTACTCCAGGTACAGAGTATGTTATAGTCGGGCTTGACCGACTTTCTCACTTGTTATACCCTGTTCCCATTAAAAATGGGAAAAAGGGGTTCATGAAGTTGTGCAAATGTATGTAACAGCCAGAAGGAAGCTACAGTTTTTAAGCTTGAACCTAGTGTAAGTCATATATACTCAGTAAGGCCCAATATCCGTCTATTCTATATACCACTACAGCAAAAACATCGAAGATATGCAAGTGCGCCTCCACATTTATTTAAATAAATTTTAAAATAAAAGGAGTTCAAAGCTATAGGAACCACATTACTTGGGACAGGGTATTTTGCTGTCGGGGCACTCGACCGCAACACTCTTACTTGTTGTAATAAAACTTTTTCAGGTTCTACAAAAACTTGATGGCGCAGAATCCAAATGCACCGCAGTGGCACAAAATTTAATTTTGGATGAGGAGCTTAAAGAGAATCTGATGAATCTGATCAAAAACCAAACAGCAACTGGACTCATACATTATTCGTACGGAAAAATTATCCGTAAACGTGGGTAATAGTGCAAAAACAAGAGCTCGAGCTGAAGTTTTGATTTAGTTAAAGATAAGAAAAAGACAGCAAAAAAATTAAAGGTACAGAGTTCGATTTATTTTGGAACATTCAAGTGATGCAGCTGCCAGTATCGGAATGCATTTTATTGGCCAGATTCTATAGAAATGGTTGCGGCTCGCCCACTTTGATCAGCTCCACTTGTTTGTCCACCTCGCAGCTCTCCAAATAATTGTAGTTTTGTTTTTTAGTTTTCTTTGCTTTAACTTTTTTTATTGCGTGCTCAATTTTCAAAGGCAGCTCTGACAATTATCAAATAAGTTTCATAATTTCCTGACCCCCTCCGACAATTTATCAGCTGTTTTCAAGAGAACGAGTTGGCAGGTCCATGCTTATTGTCGAAGCGAATTGTTGGTGTCTCAGTTCTCGCTCAGGAAATGCGCTCTGACAATTTTAACGAGCGGATTTCCTGAGCTCAAAATTTCGAGTGTCTGAGTACCTAGCTTAAACGGAAACAGCTGATTGACGTTTGGTTAGCGATCCTTGGATTATCAACTAAGGGCTCAAAGGCAGAATTAGTGGCTCGTCTAAACGCAATATCGCAGGAATGCCGTGATGTTCCACCAGAGCATCAGCCGAGAAAAGATGTGGGCAAAGAAAACTCACAGAACAACCAAAGAGCAACTGGACTCTTACATTATTCGTACCGAAAAATGATCCTTTAATATGGGTAATTTACAGTCCGCTATTCAAAAAAAAGAGCGTGACCTTAACCACAGCCGGGCTGCTCAGGAGCAACTCACAACTGGACTTGAGCAGGCGCACGATCGTATCATAAAACTAGAAAAGGTAATAAAGTTATAAATCATGAAATCGGGGGCCTCAACTGTGAGATTGAGCAAAAAAAAAAAAGAAGCTTCTCATCGCCTCCGAAAAGACTTGCAACGAACTGAAAAATAAGAAGCGGAACGCTTCATAAAAAAACATTTACAGATTTAAGTGCAATTCCACTTCTGATTTTGTGAGAGGCTAAGAGGCAAAGTAGGGTTAAATTGTCTTGCTTTTTATTTTATACTTCCACTCTCGACTGCGGCTCGAAATAGAATGATCTGGGCGCATCTCTTCCACTCGTTACAGTTTTTTAACGGAGCAGTTTATGATAGGTGTATGTATTAAAAGAGATAACTATATACATGAGTGTTATGGTTATGTTAAAGTTAACATGCGTATTTTAACGGACTGAAGCTGACCAGTTGCGCCGCAGTCACCAAACCGGAAAAAATGTGGGATGTGCAGGAAAAAAATACGTGCTTTAAATTTAAATCATGAAATCGGATGCCTCAACTGTAAGATTGAGCAAAACTAGAAACTTCTCATCGCCTCCGAAAAGAACTTCAACGAACTGAGAAATCAGCAGCAGCTGGAAACTAGCACAGAAGAGCTTAAGGACTTGCAACTGGAGATTAAACAAGAACGCTTTATAAAAAAAACATTTATGATTTTAGTGCAATTTCACATCCGACATTCTGTTAATGTAAGAAACAGATAACTATACCCACGAGTGTTATGTGAATGTTAAGGGGAATAGCTGTTAGGCTGACCATGAGAATTTGAATATGTCGTAGCTTTCCTACTACAAAATGAATACAAGAAACTTATTTGTGTTATCCGCGATGGAGTAAAATGATGCTACGATGATGCAAATGATGAATATGGCAGATGCAACCTTTGATTTTTTTGCAAAGTAACGCTGAAACATTTGGTCATTTCTAAGAAGACAGTTGATTCATTCAAAAAATGAGCTACTTAAAATATTATTATTTATTTTATTATTATACACGCCAAAAGAGGATGTTTGAACTAATTCAGACGCTTTTTTTAAGGTAAGTTTTTGCTTTTGATATCCTGGTTGGATGTCTCCCGGATCTGAGGAAGAAGCATACTTATTTTCGGTTAGCGGTCCCTTTAGAATCTTCTTTAGGAAGATTATTTCGTGTGTCCAAGGCCTTTTCTGCCGTGAAGTAATCGAAAACTTAAACTTGACTGCGTAGGGTAGACACACCGCACTCGATTAAGCCTTTTCCTGCTTTTTATTAATATTTTGAATGTAAGCTATTTGGTTAGTTCTTTATTTAAACAAAACAAACTTAATTTTCTTCAACTGAGATAATTTTTTTTTTTATTTTTATTTCATTATTACTGAAATCACCAAATTTTATCTCCGCCGCAAAAAAAAAAAAATGATAAATTGACACTCTAGCTGCTGTAAGGTTGCTCGAAAAAGGCGAACGAAAATATGAGCTGAAGAATGAGCTTTAATGAGCAGCTCCAACAATTTAGTGTGACCAGGCAACAGTAAAAAATGCAGCTGTTGTTTGTTTAAGAAATTGGCGGGCTAATTCAAATAAAATAAAAGAGTTTATAGAATTGATAATGGAAGTCAGTGGGGGAAACTCAGAAGTCATAGGCAATGTCGTAATCACTTTCATGGATGCATTTTGGGTGTGTGTGGGGGGGGGGGGGGGGTTAGATTTGAAAGGCGAAAACAAAGGCCAACTGCACTATCATTTCCAGGTCGAAGTGTCTTGTATAAAGCTTGGTATGGAGATTCCCGCGAAATGAAAAAGTCCATATAAAAACAAAATGATTTCGCACGGATTTCGCAGGTTGCTGTTTCGTGAGTTGGTATGGAGTTCACGCGCGAAATTGTCATATCGATAACAGAGCGTTGCCATCCGACGTCAATGTGTCACGCGATAGTCACCCGATAGTCACGCGATGAGAAACACTCACCAAATTTGCGAGTGTCAACACTAAGCCAAATTCAATTGGAAACTTTCGAAGTTTCGACAAATTTCGATTAAAATTTATTTGACGTATGTGTGACCACCAAGAAAAATTCGAACACAAATAAGTCAAACTCCGCCATGACAGTTTGTGAAATTAATGTGAACTTAGCTTCTAGAGTTCCTCATAATTCTTTCTAAATTTATTTAAATAAATGGGGGCGTCCCTTTTGGGGTTTTTGCTCGGATCTAATCCTATGGTATACAGAATAGATAGATATTGGGCCTAACTTAAAATATAATAAGTCACTAGGTTGTAACTTTAAAATTGTGGCTCTGACAGTTTTTCGCGGTTAGAAGGAGGAGGAATTTGCCAAATCTGAAGCAAACTTGATTTGGGTACATTTAACAACTTCAAAAAAAAAAAAAGTGTGGCTCCACCTCTTATAGTCTGTGAGATCTACGCGTTTATACAGAGAGAGAGACAGTTTTTCGCTGTTAAAAGATGGAGGAGGAGGAATTTTCCAAATCTGAAACAAACTCGATGTGGGTACAGTATACACCTACATACATGCCAAAAATTGTGGCTCTATCTGTTACAGTCTCTGAGATCGACGCGTTCATACAGACAGACAGACGGACATGTCTAAATCGACTCGGCTGTTGATGCTGATCAAGAATATATATACTTTATGGGGTCGGAGGTGCTTCCTTCTGGCTGTTACATACATTTGCACAACTTCATGATCCCCTTTTTCCCATTTTTAATGGGAACAGGGTATAAAAATACTCGAATACACCATAAATGACGCATATTAACCTTTATCAAAATTTTTAAGGTCGCAAAAAAACCAAACAAGGTGGTCACAGTGTGACTTAAAAACGAACTTGATCGATATGCTTGTCACAGGAAAAATAGTTCAAATGAGCTAGTTTTGAGCTAACTCATTAGAATCAGCTGTTCAATTAATTGTTGTCACAAACGTGCCACCCTCCGGCACAGAAACACTGTGACGCCAAATGAGTACTGGTGTTCACATTGAAAAGTACTCATTCCTGTGACACGCGATTTCTGTGACAAGCCATTTGCCGTTCACATTGCGCTGTGACACTGTGACACTGAAACGTGCCGCGCTGTGCCCCAATGTAAACCCGGCCTTACACTATCGATGCAATAACTCAGAATGGCTGTTTATACTGGCACGAAGTTGATTATGCATGTGGTTTTGGTTGTGTGGATGGCAAGGATTTTAATAAAATCGAAATAATGGGCCTAACTCATAATGAACGCAGTGGAAATGAATCAGTTTTCGTGCATACAATTTAAAAAAATTGGTTAGCGATCCTTGGATTATCAACTAAGGGCTCAAAGGCAGAATTAGTGGCGCGGCTAAATACAGTATCGCAGGAATACCGTGGTGCTCCACCAGAGCATCAGCCAAGAAAAGATGTGGGCAAAGAAGACCCACAAAACAACCAAAGAGCAACTGGACTCTTACATTATTCGTACCGAAAAATGATCCTTTAATGTGGGTAATTTACCGTCCGCTATTCCAAAACAAGAGCGTGACCTTAACCACAGCCGGGCTGCTCAGGAGCAACTCACAACTGGACTTGAGCAGGCGCACGATCGAATCGTAAAACTAGAAAAGGTAATAAAGTTATAAATCATGAAATCGGGGGCCTCAACTGTGAGATTGAGCAAAAAAAAAACAAAAGAAACTTCTCATCGCCTCCGAAAAGACTTGCAACGAACTGAAAAATAAGAAGCGGAACGCTTCATAAAAAAACATTTACAGATTTTAGTGCAATTCCACTTCTGATTTTGTGAGAGGCAAAGACGAGTAGGGTTAAATTGTCTTGCTTTTTATTTTATACTTCCACTCTCGACTGCGGCTCGAAATAGAATGATCTGGGCGCATCTCTTCCACTCGTTACAGTTTTTTAACGGAGCACATGAGTGTTATGGTTATGTTAATGTAAAAGCCGTAAGGCTGACCATGCGTATTTTAATATGTCGTAGCTATCTTACTGAAGTTGACCAGTTGCGCCTAGCAAACTGGAAAAATTGAGGGATGTGCAGGAAAAAAAAAATGTGCTTTAAATTTAAATCATGAAATCGGATGCCTCAACTGTAAGATTGAGCAAAACAAGAAACTTCTCATCGCCTCCGAATAGAACTTCAACGAACTGAGAAATCAGCAGCAGCTGGAAACGAGTACAGAACAGCTTAAGGACTTGCAACTGGAGATTAAACAAGAACGCTTTATAAAAAACCATTTAAGATTTTAGTGCAATTCCACATCCGACATTCTGTTTATGTAAGAAAGAGATAACTATACCCACGAGTGTTAGGTGAATGTTAAGGGGAATAGCTGTTAGGCTGACCATAAGAATTTGAATATGTCGTAGCTATCCTACTACAGAATGAATACAAGAAACTTATTTGTGTTATCAGCGATGGAGCAAAATGATGCTACGATGATGCAAATGATGAATATGGCAGATGCAACCTTTGATTTTTTGCAAAGTAACGCCGAAACATTTGGTCATTTCTAAGAAGACAGTTGATTCATTCAAAAAATGAGCTACTTAAAATATATTATTATTTATTTTATTATTATGCACGCCAAAAGAGGATGTTTCAACTAATTCGGACGCTTTTTTTTAAGGTAAGTTTCTGCTTTTGATATCCTGGTTGAATGTCTCCCGGATCTGAAAAAAAAGCATTCTACTTTTAGTTAGCGGTCCCTTTAGGAAGACTATTTCGTGTGTCCAAAGCCTTTTCTGCCGTGAAGTAATCGAAAACTTAAACTTGACTGCGTAGGGTAGACACACCACACTCAATTAAGCCCTTTCCTGCTCTTGCGCTTTTTCTATAATATTTTGTATGTAAGCTATTTGGTTAGTTCTTTATTTTAACAAAACAAACTTAATTTTCTTCAACTGAGATAATTTTTTTTTATTTCGCACACAGAAATGTCAAATTTATCTCCCGCAAAAAAAAAAAAAATGATAAATTGACACTCTAGCTGCTGTACGGTTGCTCGAAAACGGCAAACGAAAATATGAGCTGAAGAATGAGCTTTAATGAGCAGCTCCGACAATTTAGTGTGACCAGGCAACAGCAAAAAATGCAGCTGTTGTTTGTTAAAAAAATTGGCGGGCTAATTCAAATAAAATACAAGAGTTTATAGAATTGATAATGGAAGTCAGTGGGGGAAACTCAGAAGTCATAGGCACTGCCATAATCACTCAAAAATGCAGTTTTTGTTTATGAATTTACTATTTAAAAAAAAAAAAATTCCGAAAAAACATATACAAATTCTTTTTTGTGAACATTTGGCAAGCTAAACGCCCGACGGACATGGTTAAATAAATATATGCTTCCTTTTATGCGCCAAAACATCAGACCTGAATACCCTCTGCAAGGAATAAAAATGCAATATAAAATAAGTTGCCAGGCAGTGTGACCTTTCTTGTGTAGAAAATACCCAAAAATTCGATTAGAAATACTAGATTCTCAACTAATTTTAGGATATTATGCACCGAATTCGCCCTGTTCGTAAAATTCGCCCGACAATATTGCCGTTAGATATTGTCGGTAAAAAGCAAGTGTCATTCCAGCCTAAAGCGTAGTATACACATCCACCAAAGACT
This sequence comes from Lordiphosa stackelbergi, assembly GCA_018904235.1. NCBI lineage: Eukaryota > Metazoa > Arthropoda > Insecta > Diptera > Drosophilidae > Lordiphosa > Lordiphosa stackelbergi. The sequence goes on along the minus strand of JAEIFU010000670.1, from coordinate 89,666 downwards.
TGCCAAAACAAAAATACCAAAAGTTACAATTCTTTTTGTGTTTGAGTGTGACGCGTAAAAGTATGCATGTAATATGGTCCATGGTAGAAACTTGTTTGACCAGTATGACCAGATTGTAAGATGTATGCATGTAATATGGTCACATTGCCTAGAGCGTTGTTTTTGGTTTAATTTTAAGTTTCACAATCAGTAAATACAAATAATTAACATGCGTTCTTCACAGCCCTGATGAGCAGATATGACAATTTAGGAATGATTCATAATTATTACCCAGTTTAAATTTGGTTGAAGTCTCACGGTGTTTGGTAGCTTGCTTTGAAAATTGCGCTCAATCAGTGATGGGAAAATTATTCAAATTTCATCCGATTACGCATATTTGTGTATCGACAATGTGCGATACTTCTTGAAATAATTAAAATTAATTATTCAGGGATTATTAAAATTAATGATAAAAGTGCAGAAAATACGGATCTAGTATTTTATCGGTATTTAGCTTGGTTTTTATTGGAAGTGTGGACTGCCAACAAGAGAAAGTCAAAAGCTAAAAAATAATAAAATAAAGGCTATCAAAAGGCTTAAAAAATTTATTTTATATGTAAATAATAAAAAAATAATTTATGAAAAAATATGTATGTAACGGGGAGGAAGGGAATCATATCGATGGTTTGTCACTATCGAACCGCCATCGATGGCAGACCTGCACTATCGATGGTTTTCGATAGTTTTTCTGAAGAATTTCACTTCTTTAAAAAACGCGGAATTGTTAGCTGGAGAAAATTTTACAGACATAGAAGTGAAATTAAAGTTAAAATTCATAAAAGTGACATGGACAAGTTCCTTAACAAAGTCGACAAAGGAATTGCTAGTGCTACAGAAAAAAATTCCGGAGGCAAATACAAATACGATAATGGGTGCTTTCAAATGTGGTACCCACTATCGCGGTTTTTCGATGCATGTTACCATCTCTTGAGGACTCATTTTATTGGTCAGCATCTCAATATGTTTAAAATCTTACAAAATTCCATCGAGTGGTTTTCAATTTATTCCATTTTCTAAGTTAGACCTCTATGGGCGGGGTACTAGCCGCATGTCCATTGGAGGCGGAAATTTGGAATAACAATTGTGGTGACTCCCTTCATCTTTGGTGAATTTTCCAAAATTTTAGCTCTCATATTTTTTAACCAGCAACAAATGTTGTAGTTGTGTGTTGCTAGTATAAATGTGCCCATTAAACGCGAACTTGACGTGCTGAAGAAAAACTGGGTATGAGGTGTTGCTACCTGATGCCTCTAGTTTCACAATTTATTGGTCTCAATCCCAGGCTATAAAAAAGTTGAATTTTGTTCCACAGTGTTATATATGGGCTGTACCGAAAAGTCGAAACATCACAGACGAGTTGTTTACTCCGAGGGGAAAATGCTTCAAAACGTTCTACTTTCTTCGATAAAGAAAAGACTTTTCAAATATGAGGAAAGAACCATCACAAGAATTACAACAATATTGGACCCGAGGTTTACAAAATTTGGGTTTTTCAATAAATTTAATGCTGATCAAGCATCAGTACTATTGGAAAACGACCTCATACTGGTTTAACAGCAAAAAACTCAAAACCCTCTTTCACCAGTGGACATGAAGAAAAGCGAATCTATATTCTTCAATTTTGTTGAGGAAAAAGCGATGGAACAAACAACCACCAGGCCAAGCGATGCCATTATACTCAAACGCCAATACTTGGAAAGGTCTGTAGCCTCACAGGACACAGATCCATTGCTCTGGATAAAAGTAAGCCCACATAAATTTAAAATTGCTAAAAACCCGAATTTAATTTTTATTAATTTCAGATGAATGAAGCTGAACTCGGGCTTATTGGAAAGCTAATGCACAAATTCTTATGTGGCCCGCCACTTCAGTTGAGTCTGAAAGGATGTTCAGCAAAGCTGGGCCAATAGTTTCAGAACGCCGTTCTCGGCTTGAGGATAAAAACATTATCATGCTTTTATTTTAAAACAAAAATACTTGGCTTCATTAAATGTACAACAAGAATATTTGATTGTACATCAGGAATATTGAAATGTACAACAGGATATGCTTTAAATGAATAGCAGAATATTGAATAAACAATGTTAACTTCTTTTGTTAAGTTTTTGCTACAATATAACTTAAATATGTACTTTTTAAGCTACTATCGAAAACTATCGATAGTTATCGATGGTTTAAAAAAACTATCGTCCACTATCGATGGCGCCGACTATCGATTGTTCTCCACCTTTAAAAAAAAAAAAAAAAAAAAAAATAAAATAAAATATATTATTATAATATATGGTAAAAAATAGAGTTTGGTATAGATGGGATAAATGATTCTCAATTTTTAATAAAATATATGATTTACCCCCTCCCCCCCCCCCCACCACCCCCCCAAAAAAAAAAAAACGTTATATTTTAAAAAGTTGTGAGGCATTGTGAGGCACAGCAGCAACAGTAAATAATACTGCTACTCAGGTACAGAGTATGTTATAGTCGGGCTACCGACTTTCTCACTTGTTATACCCTGTTCCCCTTAAAAATGGGAAAAGGGTTCATGAAGTTGTGCAAATATATGTAACAGCCAGAAGGAAGCTACAGTTTTTGAGCTTGAACCTAGTGTAAGTCATATATACTCAGTAAGGCCCAATATCTGTCTATTCTATATACCACTACAGCAAAAACATCGAAGATATGCAAGTGCGCCTCCCCATTTATTTAAATAAATTTTAAAATAAAAGGAGTTCAAAGTTATAGGAACTACATTACTTGGGACAGGGTATTTTGCTGTCGGGGCACTCGACCGCAACACTCTTACTTGTTGTAATAAAACTTTTTCAGGTTCTACAAAAACTTGATGGCGCAGAATCCAAATGCACCGCAGTGGCACAAAATTTAATTTTGGATGAGGAGCTTAAAGAGAATCTGATGAATCTGATCAAAAACCAAACAGCAACTGGACTCATACATTATTCGTACGGAAAAATTATCCGTAAACGTGGGTAATTTGCAGTCCGTAGTGCAAAAACAAGAGCGCGAGCTGAAGTTTTGATTTAGTTAAAGATAAGAAAAGACAGCAAAAAAATTAAAGGTACAGAGTTCGATTTATTTTGGAACATTCAAGTGATGCAGCTGCCAGTATCGGAATGCATTTTATTGGCCAGATTCTATAGAAATGGTTGCGACTAGCCCACACTTTGATCAGCTCCACTTGTTTGTCCACCTCGCAGCTCTCTAAATAATTGTAGTTTTGTTTTTTAGTTTTCTTTGCTTTAACTTTTTTCATTGCGTGCTCAATTTTCAAAGGCAGCTCTGACAATTATCAAACAAGTTTCATAATTTCCCGACCCCCTTCGACAATTTATCAGCTGTTTTCAAGAGAACGAGTTGGCAGGTCCATGCTTATTGTCGAAGCGAATTGTTGGTGTCTCAGTTCTCGCTCAGGAAATGCGCTCTGACAATTTTCACGAGCGGATTTCCTGAGCTCAAAATTTCGAGTGTCTGAGTACCTAGCTTAAACGGAAACAGCTGATTGACGTTTGGTTAGCGATCCTTGGATTATCAACTAAGGGCTCAAAGGCAGAATTAGTGGCGCGTCTAAACGCAATATCGCAGGAATGCCGTGGTGCTCCACCAGAGCATCAGCCAAGAAAAGATGTGGGCAAAGAAGACCCACAAAACAACCAAAGAGCAACTGGACTCTTACATTATTCGTACCGAAAAATGATCCTTAAATGTGGGTAATTTACAGAGCGCTATTTAAAAAAGAGCGTGACCTTAACCACAGCCGGGCTGCTCAGGAGCAACTCACAACTGGACTTGAGCAGGCGCGCGATCGAATCATAAAACTAGAAAAGGTAATAAAGTTTTAAATCATGAAATCGGGGGCCTCAACTGTAAGATTGAGCAAACAACAAACAAGAAACTTCTCATCGCCTCCGAAAAGACTTGCAACGAACTGAAAAATAAGAAGCGCTTCATAAAAATCCATTTACAGATTTTAGTGCAATTCCACTTCTGATTTTGTGAGAGGCAAAGACGAGTAGGGTTAAATTGTCTTGCTTTTTTATTTTATACTTCCACTCTCGACTGCGGCTCGAAATAGAATGATCTGGGCGCATCTCTTCCACTCGTTACAGTTTTTTTAACGGAGCAGTTTATGATAGGTGTATGCATTAAAAGAGATAACTATATACATGAGTGTTATGGTTTTGTTAAAGTTAAATCCGTAAGGCTGACCAGTTGCGGCAGTTGCGCCTAGCTGGAAAAACTGCGGGATGTGCAGGAAAAAAAATACGTGCTTTAAATTTAAATCATGAAATCGGATGCCTCAACTGTAAGATTGAGCAAAACAAGAAACTTCTCATCGCCTCCGAATAGAACTTCAACGAACTGAGAAATCAGCAGCAGCTGGAAACGAGTACAGAACAGCTTAAGGACTTGCAACTGGAGATTAAACAAGAACGCTTTATAAAAAAACATTTATGATTTTAGTGAAATTCCACATCCGACGTTCTGTTTTTGTAAGAAAGATATAACTATACCCACGAGTGTTATGTGAATGTTAAGGGGAATAGCTGTTAGGCTGACCATAAGAATTTGAATATGTCGTAGCTATCCTACTACAGAATGAATACAAGAAACTTATTTGTGTTATCAGCGATGGAGTAAAATGATGCTGCGATGATGCATATGATGAATATGGCAGATGCAACCTTTGATTTTTGCAAAGTAACGCCGAAACATTTGGTCATTTCTAAGAAGACAGTTGATTCATTCAAAGAATGAGCTTTAAAAATATTTATTATTATTATTTATTTTATTATTATGAAAACCAAAGGATGTTTCAACTAATGCGGACGTTTTTTTTTAAGGTAAGTTTCTGCTTTAGATATCCTGGTTGGATGTCTCCCGGATCGTGTGTCCAAAGCCTTTTCTGCCGTGGGAAGTAATCGAAAACTTGAACTTGACTGCGTAGGGTAGACACACCGCAAGAGAAAACTCTATTAAGCCTTTTCCTAAGGTATTTTTGCATGTAAGCTATTTGGTTAGTTCTTTTTTGAACAGAACAAACTTAATTTTCTTCAACTGAGATAATTTTTTTTTTATTTTTTATTTTTCATTATTATATAACGCAAAAAATTTTAATTTTCCGTCCGCCAAAACAAAAAAAAAACTATGGTACCTTGACACTCTAGCTACTGTAAGGTTGCTCGAAAACGGCGAACGAAAATATGAGCTGAAGAATGAGCTTTAATGAGCAGCTCCGACAATGTAGTGTGACCAGGCAACAGCAAAAAATGCAGCTGTTGTTTGTTTAAAAAATTGGCGGGCTAATTCAAATAAAATAAAAGATTAAAATAAAATAATGGAAGTCAGTGGGGGAAACTCAGAAGTCATAGGCAATGCCATAATACTTTCATGGATGCATTTGGTGTGTGTGTGTGTGGGGGGGGGGGGGGTTAGATTTCAAAGGCGAAAACAAAGGCCATACTTTCAATATTTTTTTTTTATGTCATAATTATACAAGTTAAACTACAACAATTTTAGAGTTACCTCTAGAATTCAACTCCACTATCATCCAGGTCAAAATGTCTTGTGTAACGTTTATTTGATTTGAAATGATTTCATAATTACAGCACAATTATTAAGTTTTGCCCTTAACTTCCTGCATAATTTTCAAAAACAATTTTTTGTCCAACATGAACTGCAAAATATATAATTTAACTGCTTTTCCATTTTTATCATGAAGCCAAATCAAAATTGTGAAATTTTGGGTTGAGCACAAATGCCTTTAACCGTCTAAAAAATGTTAAAAACGCGGGGCAGACTCAAACTCATTTCCACTCACAAAACATAGAAAGGCTCTGAGAAGGGTTATTTGCCACATTATGGACCCAAAAACGAGCAATATATCGAAAATTTAATAATTTAATTAATTAATAAACACAGACTGTACACATAAAATTTTTCAACAAATTCTGTCAACGAATCGGTTGCGGTGTCTAACTCGTCCGATTTCGATTATGCCTTCAATTCCATGCCTTAGCTCCAGTTCATGATACAAATCCGATCCATGGGCATACAGCATAAACTCCTCAAGCTGCAACTTCTTGGCCAGCAAAGTCAAGTGCCGATTCTGTACAATGGCTGCCCTATAAGTTTCCAAGCCGACCTCCTCCAACATTGCAACCAAAAGATTGTTTGAGATAGAAAACAAAAATATGGGAGAGAATGAAGAGGATGAAGATGATGTGGAAGAGACCAGGAAGGAAACGGATGCAAATATGTGAGAGGAGGAGAATGAAGAGGATCTCTTTGAGATAACTACTTCGGGGCCTTATTGCAAATGTTGCAGAGCTTACATTCAAAGAGCTGATAAGCGACATTTTGGCTCAAAAGTTCATAACTTGAACAAAGAAAGAATGATGGGAAGAGTGCAGAGCAGTAGTGTTAAATATTGCAAATACTTACACTATAGAGTGTACGTGCCCCGTACAAAGTCCAACTCGTTTTGTGGAAGCCGTGCAGCTATATGGGCTGGAATTTGGATTAAAGCCACCTCCATAGGGTATTGATGCATGTCGGATAAAGGATTGTTGAAAGGACAGGATTGGGTCACACAGAGAACACTGCCAAATTGGGTGCTCAGTTTGCACATAAACACCCAATGTTGTAGTGACTACAGTGTATCTGGCCATATCTGATTTTGATCGTGAAGGCAGTAATGGCAAAGGTGGAGAAGGTTGTGTCATCAAAGCTACTTAGCCTATTTCAACACCGTCCACACGTCGTCTGCTACTCACTCCTCATGGATCATCTACGTCGGCTCCTTCAATCAATCCTAACCTGCGACTCAGTCAGGACGTGCCTCTCAACAACCTGCCTGCAGGCAGTTCGTTACTTAACTGCGCTTCATCCCCACTGCTGGCTTTAAGGTGGTGTCCTGGCAGCACGTAACACTGTTCGCTGCACACATCCCATATATGATTTGTACTTTATACATTTAAATTAGCCATTTAAGCTATAATGACTCTGTAAATGGAGAAGACTGTTTAATTTTTTAAGAACTAACAAAAGGCGCTGTGAATGCCAAAAGTCATTAAATATCTAAGTACAATATGTATTGTATTGTTTTCATGTTCCCTATAGCATATTTAGACATACTTGAGTTAGGCATAATACACTTCATCTTAAAAAACTACGAGCGACCTGGTCTCTAACGTGAGTTCCATCAGGAAAATCTTCGTCATCATTCGTCAAGTCACCGTCTTCCGTACTAACTTCATGGAATAGGTTTGCGGCATATATTGTGCAGCGCGCAGCAAAAGTTTATAATTTGTGCAGAAAACTTAGGCTCATAGAAGAGAGTGCCTTGCAAGCACCTAAATCGGGACTTAAGCAAGCCGATTGAGCGCTCAACTATATTGCGCGCCGCGGCATGCTTTTTATTAAATATATGTTCCATGGATCCTGGTTGCGGAATTCTGTATGGTGTTAGTATAAATTTCTCTAAGGCATAGCCAGAATCTGCCAGAATCCAGGAGTTTTCAAAAGAATCATGGCATGGTCAGGATGACTGGCATCTATTGCCAAAAATCCATATTGTAGTTGCAAATCTTTAAAATAATATATGAAAAGAAATTTTTAATCTATTTCGAATTCTTACCACCATTGCGTTTATGCTAAAATAACCCTTTCGGTTAAAAAACAGGGACTCGTCGATGACTGGCTTAATTATTTTAATGTGCGTGCCATCCACACATCCTGTGAGACCAGGAAAACTAAATCTAGAGTAAAAAAACTCTTTTAGAAGAAGTCACCTCTTCTGGGGACATATTTAGTTTGATCCACTCCCGGCATATGGTTCTCTCTAGCTCTTGGATAACGCCATGTAACACCTTTGAGAATGTGCTTCGACCTATGTTTATGTCCTGATCCTTAGCCACAGCCAATTGGTATGATTCAGTAGCCAAAAAACCTAAGTGCGCCTGCCAACTGGATGGTTGGTGAAATAAGGCTAGTTGGCTCCCTATCTTGCTTAATAACATTTGAAAAACGTTTTTATCAACTCGAAACGACTCAATGAACCTGTAAAGCAAAGTTTGCATCCGTCATTTAATTTGTCTTTCAAATGGAAACAACTTACTTGAAATCTGACTTTAGAGGAATGTCCACATAATTACGGAGATGTCTGCTTCTTTTGCCTTCTTGAATTTTGCGTTTTCTTCGTATCTCTGCAGAAGCAATTAACATAACCGCTGGCATTTTAAAAAATTGTAATTCTATTTGACTTTAAAGATAACTTTTTTGTGCAGACAATTGAAAACACCTGATTCTTTCGATAAATAATTGTTATCGGATCAGATCGAAAACGATTCGAACATTCATTCGAAAAGAAGATCGGTTTCTATTTCACTCGGAAACAAGAACAACATAATGAAAACGATTCGGAATTACAATCGTTTTACTTTATAAATCCACTCGGAAGTGGGAACAGACCTGATTATTTATTTTAGTTTGACAAAAATCAAAACAAAACAATTGACAGTGTGACCACAATTTAAGCAGGTTTATACAACCTGGTCACTCTGTCCCAAAACAAAAGAATTGTCAGTTTTGGTATTTATGTTTTGGCAAGTCTTTGGTGGAAGTGTATACTACGCTTAAACAACGACATCTCTTCGACCTTTTTGTCTATGGACAGCATCCCTCTGGCGGCCTCATCCATTTGGCATAAGTGTGCCTTTGGCACCATCCCTACCCAATCTTTGCACGCTGATGGTTCCTCAGCCAGATGACAGCTCATAATAAAAAAATATAAAATCATTCAACCCAACAATTTTCGCTCATCACATCCAAAATAATTGTTGGCAATATATTCCTGCGCTGTGTATCAGCTGTTCTCTCCATCCACACACGCTATCGATATGTCAACTATCGATAAGAAACTGTGGATTACGTTCATGTTGCTGGATACACAAGCAACGAAAAGGTAAACTAAAAATGCCTGCCACAGTTTTTTTTTATATCCTGGGTACAGGATAGGATTAAAAAATGGGTAAAAGGGGATCATGAAGTTGTGCAAATGTATGTAACAGCCAGAAGGAAGCACCTCCAACCCCATAAAGTATATATATTCTTGATCAGCATCAACAGACGAGTCGATTTAGCCATGTCCGTCTGTCCGTCCGTCCGTTTGTCCGTCTGTCTGTCTGTATGAACGCGTCGATCTCAGAGACTGTAACCTGCTCACTCTCGGCTCACGCCACCCTGAGCTATATGTAGGGTGGCTCTCGATATCTATCGCTTATTAATCGATATAAATAGAGGGCGCTCATGCTGTCCGTTAATTTTAAATTCAAATCTGCCCTGCTCTTTTTCTATTACTTCTTTTGTGCGTGCTGGGTCAGTGGGCGTCACAAAATGCTTTTGGAAATTTAGTTTATTCTGCATTTAAAGGGAAACATTGCAAACGCATGGTCGCCGTGAGACCATCGAGTCGCACCGATACCTGGGCCATCTCTACCTACAGTATTTTTGCGTTTGCCTGCAACGGTCACATCTATCGTATATCTTTAAAACATTTCGATTATTTTTGATTACTAATATTAATTAATATTATTCGAAACCCCCACAATATTGTATTTCGCGCAACAACTTAAGCCAAGTGCGTGTGCGGTGGCCGTCGGCTTAAGCCAACTAATATTAACAACAACAACAACAAGCAACAGTGTTAATTAGAGCAGCAACAGCAAAAAGACGTGGTCTCGCAGCTGCCGCTGCCGTATTTGGCCGCCGCCGCCCGCTCTCCTTAAATCATGTGAGAATTGTGTAAAAATCAAAGGTTGGTTGAATATATTTTCCAACTTCCTTCTTTTTTTATGTGTTTTTTTTTATTACTGACGTTTTGGGAGCAGATCGGGCATGTGTTGGCGTGAGTGTTAGAGATGAAAGTTGCAGTCACAGTGACGAAAAGTGATACAGTGGGTCAAGAAAGTGTTTTGACACAGGGAAAAAAAATCACATTGTGCACTTATATGGCAAAAAAAGGGGCTCTCAATTAAAATGGTTAAATTTTGTTCTTTTTTATTTTGATTGTGTATCGTTCTTAGAACTAGTATGCCAAATCCATTTAAAAAAATATAAAACTAATAAAAATCAAATTTTGAAGTGTCAAGAAAGTGTTTTGACAAAGGCCAAAATTCAGCTCAGTACAGGAGCTCAAATGGAAATAAAATAATAATGATTCTAGACAAGTTGGACTCGCTGAACTTGAATCTGGTTATATACAGGTGTGTCCCAGAAATCTCTAGAGACAACTAAACTTGGACCGCCTACTAGATTATGTGAAAGGCAAACCATCAAATCTACTTGGCTTTGAGCAGGCGGTTTCAAATCGCTCAACTTTGGTCTTCTAATCTAAAAGGCGGGCATATTTAAGCCTCTTAACATATAAATTCAAACAGCTTTAATATGAAATGCTAACGTTTATACAAAAACCTCTTGTGACACACCCGATAAACTCCAAACTTATAGCTGTGAATTTTTAATTAAAATGCAGAAAATGGTTAAGTTTACCCCTTTTTGGTCATCATCAACCGCATCAAACCTAGAGTACACAAGGAATAAACCAAATCTGTTTCATCGGCCACCATATAAGGTGCTTTTCGACTTAACAATAGTGTGTTTGTAAAGCAATGCTGATAAAAAATCCAAGAAAAAGCGGGAGACGCTTTCAAATTTAGATTATGCGACGTTTTTCTGAAAAATCCAGTCGATGCTGCTGAATTTTCTCACCCATTTAGAAAATTGTATTCAAATCAGCCATTTTTTCCAAAAAATTATTGATTGTCTATTATTTTGAAGTCCTGTACATAGATGAAAATACCCCAAAAAGTTTTTTCTCTACCGTCAATAGTTCTTAAGAACCCGAAACACAAAAATTAAAAAAATCAAAAACGATTTGTTATTCTCGTGACCTCAAAAAAATGAGACTGTACAAGCTATGGAAGTATTTTTCTTTAAAATATCAGTATTTTATCGCGGAATCTTATTTGATCCGAATATTTTTTCTCAGAAAGTCATATTTTTATGTACATTTCACAATTCATTTCAAAATGGAAGACAGCGCGATTTTTTTTGTGGATTAATTATTTCGGTTTGACTTTTTTTTCAAATATTATGTCCTAAAAAATTAACAATTAATCAAATTTCTGTTAAAACAAGCTATAAAACTATTATTACCAATGTAAATAATTCCATTCGGCCAAACAAAAGAAAAATTCAATGTTTTTCTATTACAATTGGTAAGTCAAAGTTCAAAAGTTTATCAGTGTCCAGAACGAGGCTTTCGTTGCGTCCTCTGTTTTTCTTCTTTGACATCAATTGCTGCAGAATAACGGTTGATGAGCAATCAAACATCTCAATTGGCAATAAAACAATGCTGCTTCTGTATGCCAGGAATGGGTTTAGCACTGTCAAATCTAGTCTTCAAATCTGCTTTCTCAGTCTCGTGCTCCTCTTTCGTATAGAAAAATACATCAATCCCTTGAAAATGAATTTTTGACCATTGAAACAAAGCATCTGGAATAAGGATAGGTTCACCATGCGTGATTTGGAGGCTCAGCGTGTCGAACTTGCTAAAATCATTAATTATTATTTCCATTTGAGCTCCTGTACTGAGAATATATGAGTTTTGATCTTTGTCAAAACACTTTCTCGACACTTTAATATAAGGATTATATTTGATTTTTATTTTAAAAATTCTAAAACTAGATGAATTTGGCTACTTTCTTTTGCATACTCATTCTAAGAACTAAATTTTACCATTTATAGAAAGCCCCTTTTTTTGCCATATAAGTGCAAAATGTGAATTTTTTCCTGTGTCAAAACACTTTCTTGACATACTGTACATCACTGTCACAGTTTTTTCCTTTTGCTCATCTCTCATCAGTGCTGCCAACTCTTCGGGTCATAAAAAAGCTAAACAAGTCTTTGAAAATAGCTAGAAATAGCCAGAAAATTTTGTTGGTAGCTAAAAAAAAAAACGCTAATATAGGGCAGTTTTACGGGTCACGAAAAAGTAACCAAGGCTAGAACAAGTAAAGCATTATTTGATCATTTTGAAAAATTTCACAAGAAAGTTGGCAGCTAAGATATTTTTGACAAATGATGTTCGTGTAATTGTTTCCATCCATTGACGAACATGTTCGCAACCTCGAACAAAACGTCGAACAAAAAAACTGTCACGAATACATCCACTAACGACGAACATTTTGACGAGCTGAACAAATTCGTGTGTGGATGGGCTGCTTTACATGATAGTACATTTTTTTCTATCGGTTAAAGTTTCAAAGAAACCTTGTGTTTATACACAACTTACACCCCACACAACATATTTTGTGTGCTATTTTAATAAATTATAATTCCGATGTGTTCCAGGTCGGTGTTCCACTGCAAATAATTTAAATAAATGTTGAATTCAAATTATTTCAAAAGTTTGTAAACCAAATGCTGAAACGTTTGGTATGACTGAGTCAAACTAAAAATAATTTTTAAGCTCTCTAAAAAAATTATTTTTTATAGACAACCCTGTTGCTCACAAGTGAGTGGAGTGCACAAATATAAATTCAAAAATGCCCGCGGTTGAATTTGCTTTGGATATTGACGAAGGAAACAAAATCGTAACAAGAGTTCTATAAATTTTCCAATCTTTTTTTGTGTTTTGATTAGCGCAAGTTTCTTTTCTGCAGCGATATGTAACTGATTTTCCATATGGCCAATTTGTCTACCATTTCGTAGTTTGACATTCTCGCCGATATAATGTATCGATAGGTTTTTTCGATACTTCATTGAATTAACCTATTAAATCTTATTAAACCTTGAATCTTCCATGAAACGCGCTATTGTCATTAGGCGACGTTTTTCTGGAATCTTTTTTAGCTCCTTTCATTTTCAATTTGATGTTGTTGTTGTTCTTCCTCTTGCCCGCTCAAATTAGAATCGAAACCTATTTTCGTTGCGTCGCCACAAAAAAGACGCGTTAACAGTACTTAAAGCTATATTATTTTTTTAACAGAACGTAGTGGCAAACGTAAGCTTTTTTCCCCGATTAGTGGAAACCGAATGTGAAACGAGCAGGGAGTTTTTCATTTCGCGGCCATTTCGCGAGCCGTGGAAACCGCCCTGTAGTAAAAAAAATTTCTCAATTTCGTCGAACAACTTTTGTAGTTCAGATTGGTCCCTATATTTTTAAGCATTATGACAGCATTATGAGCAATTATGACAGCATTTGTCATCCCGGCGTAGTCCGTATCTACAAATATGAAATTAAATGTTATTAATATTATAAAATGTGAGTTCAACAGGTGAAATACCATATGTGTAAAATTGAGTTTAATGTTTGAACGGTCTTACTATTTCAAAGCTTAGTTTTGACATTTTGTATTAGACTAAAGACTCTTTCCACCTCTGCGTTCGACCATGGTAGCTATAATAGGCTTAGCGCGTATTATGCCATTGCCGAAAATTTTTTATAGCCTGCTGCATCCACGGGGTTGGACACTTTGGCCCAAAAGCTAGTGGCATCCTTTAAATTTAACCATTTAAAAAGGTGGACATACGCGTGTTGGAACAGAATCTCTTCAAAATTGGTTGATACCTCCTTAAAGTGCTCGAGGATGTGCACAATTTCCGCCTTCTTGGCATATAATATTTTGTCGTCGGAAAACAAATCAACTTGCTGGAGAATTTCAAAGTTTTCTGTCAATCTGAAATAATTTATAAATTAATAAAAAAAATATTAAAATTTCCTCTGCTTGAGCTCATTAATTAATGCTACCATAAAGTTGGAGCATTTCAAACGAATTTCTGCCTCAATATCGTTTAAGATGTTTTCCTTCTACTCTTTGAGCTTTGTGTCGAATGCATATCCCAAATAGCAATCTAAACTCAGCGAAATTCAATTAAAGGCACATGGATATTTTATGTTTTATGAGAAATTAGATAAGAAATGAATCAAATTTTTTATTTAAATAATGTCTTAATACTACAAATCAACAGGTGTTAGATTAACAAACAAATTATTTTCAAAAAATTCATTTTTATACAGCGAAATTCAATTAAAGGCATGTATTTAAATTGTATGGCAAAAAAAAATGTACATATTATTGTCGAAGAAAATAATGATTAATAGTGAGTCCAGCTTCCAGATTTTGAAATCACTTTAAAAATTCGTTTTGGCATTGAGTCTATGACCTTTTGAAACTCTGAAGTAGGAATACAGCAATTCTAAGCTCTTCCACCCACTCGAATTTGCGATGACCAGCATATAGACGTCGTGCCAAGTGACCCCACATGTTCTTTATAGGATTTAGATCTGGGGAACGTGCTGTCCACTTTATAACATCGATCTGCTTCTCCTGAAACCAATTAACGCTGAGTCGTGATACATGTATGGCAGCGTTATCCTGCTGAAAAATGGTGTCTGAAGTAGGTTGCTCCTTCAAAAAGTTTATTAATACTTCAAACAACATGGTTATATACTTTTCCGTATGGGGGTTCTTCCATAGTAACTAAAACCAGCCCATATCAATAACGAACCTCCTCCAAAGTTCCGCTTGGTAGAAAAATATTCGTGCTTCTTCAAATCGTGCCAGTAATAATTAAAACCATCTGGACCGTCAAGGTTGAATTTTTTCTCGTCTGAAAATATTAACTTTTTTCCATTGATCGGTCCTGACATGTGTTTTCGGCAAACTCAATCTTGCAACTTTATGCGATTCCTTTAAAGCTGGATTAGACTTCATTTTCTTCCAAATTAGCCGATTACTTCTAGATAAAATTTGTTGTACACCACGCTTAGTAACGGGTAATTGTAAGACAGCTCTTATTTGCGACGTAGGTAAATTTTTTTGTAAGCCAGCCCGAATTATAGCGGATTTTACACGAGAAGAAATCTTTTGATTATTATTATTTGATCGATTTTTATTATATTTCTGATTTAAATTGTTTACATTATCCACTGCATGTGGAGATCTTTTCAATCATTTACCAATCATACATACCAGTATCCTTGCAAGCAAGGATTTTGGCTGTTTCTTCAGATGATAATGTTTTTCCCTTTCCCATATCAATATTGAGGGATATTTTCAATGGGATATAATTTGTATCTGTTTAAATTAAACACGTTTAGATAATCAAACTATCAAATTAAGAAAATTTTGCACCTTTTCTTACTTGAGGAAAATTTTAATAGAATTCGCTTCAAATCGTTCAAAAACTCTGAATAATGGGCAAGCTTTAGCCAAAACTAACTGTTAAAAATAGAAATAGAGAGACCAATGTAAAAGGGAAAATAGGATTGGAAGATGCCTTCTGGTTCCAATACATTTTAAGGACCTGCCTTTATTTGAATTTCGCTGAGTTTAGATGCTACAAACGTCTGAAATCCGACAGTTTTGCACTCATGCTAAATTTGCAAAGTATTTTCCATCATCAGCTGCATCTAAAGCCAGACAATCTTTAAATACAGGGTTTTGCATGCAGACATAAATCGGTTTTTGCTTATATATTTTGTGCATTTTGCTTTATTTGATAATATATAAAACTTGATTCAATTGATTTTATTGATAACAACGATCAAATTTAAAGATACTCTGGCCTATCGTTTTTTTCCCCTCAATGGGAAATAATACCACAAAGTCCTTTAAGTGTAGCATAAATATACATAAAGTTACCTTTTAGTTTTGAAAAAAAAATAAAATTATATTAATTTTGCTTAAAAAATATCTATAATTCCCGCTAACTTTTATTTTACAATTTATCCCTCCTTTGCCAATTACCACCCCGCTAAATCTAGCGGGCAAATAGCTAAATTGCCAGCACTGCTCTTAGTGTGGCAAGCTGAAAGAGTTTTTGTGTGTGCTTTTCCTTAGAAATTTACTTCGTAGCGCCGCCCCCACGCCCCGAATTTAACTTAATTAATTTAAATATCAATTAACAATTCCAAATGAAGGGGCCGCGCGACAATTTGTAATGTTTGTGCCTTTTTATCCTTTGCTTTGCGCTCTGTTTATTTGCCTTTCCCGTGTACGAATCTAACCTCAAAGTTAATTTTGTGGGCTTTTCTTCTCTCTTTCTCCGGCAGCAAAAACTAAAACGAAGCAAAATCTACAAATGTTTAAAGCCTGAGATATATAGAGATCCACCCATTACCAGGAATTTAATAGGGGAGCTAAGCTATAGAACGGAGAATTATGGCGCAGCAGACGCAGCAGCCTCCAGCGGGGGGTGGTGCTCCGGCAGCTCCACCGCCGGCTACAACACCAGTGTCCACGCCCAGCACTCCGCAGCCCACGCTGAATAACAATATTGTGTCTCCATCCAACAACAACAACAATAACAACAACCAAGTGCTGTTTAATCCCAGCGGACAGCCCATATACAATCCGCCGCAATTGTATATGCCCAGCCATCATCATCCCGGTCATCCGCATGCCGGTGGCCATTATCCTACCTTGATTCAGGCTCAAATGCCCAACAATGTGTATGCGAATAATGTGACCGCCAATGTGAATCTTCATGGCTGGCCGCATTCAGCCTATATACAAGGTGGAGCCGGAGCAGCAACAGGTCATCCCCAGGCTCATTATGTGACCCATGGCGATTTGGGGCAGTTGGAGCAGGTGAGTAATTCCTTATAAGTCAAACTTCCAATTTCTGTATTTCTAAATACATTTTTAGGGACAGCATCTGATGCAACAGCTGCAACCCTTGCCCCTAAATGTGGCTCCCCAGTCTCATCCCTCCTCTCGTGGTCGTGCACGTGGTCGTCGTGTGGGTGGGGGAGGATTGCGTCGTCATGATTATCATGGACAAAGACATCTACCTACTTCCTCGCAGCAGCAGCAACAACAGCCACAGTCATTGCCCCCAGAGCAGGGTGGAAGTCCTGCTCCCAACTCGCTGGATCAATTGCCACCGCCTCCCAACGAGGCTCAAATGCAGGCGGTGGCCTACTATCCCGGTGCCCCACATCCCTATCCCGCCTATGGCACTTATCCTGCTGCCTATTTTGCTGCCCAACATGTGCCGCCACCCAATCCGGGTGCTGCAGCCAACGCCCAGCAGGCTACAGGTCCTCCGCTTTATCTGCCCCCCATGGTGTACAATCCGGCTCCCATGTACAACTGTGGCTACTTCTATCAGCCTCTTATGCCACCGGCCGAGTTTCAATACCTGCAGGAGGATCCGGGCAATCAGGTAGCTTTGGATGAGCGTGGCCAACCGCAGCCGCATTTGGAAGGAGCCCCACAGCTCTGGTATGCCACCAGCGACTATCAGCCACAGCAGCAGCAGCAGCAGCAACATCTAAATGGCGCTCAGTTGGTGGTCAATGATGAACTGAGTCACAATGCCGGCTCACTGCCATCCTCCTCGGAGACATCTTCGAGCATGATGAGTCCCAATTATCCCATGTATGATGCACAATTGCATGAGATGCAACAACAAATGGGTGTCATGCAAATCTATGATGATGGCCAAATGGTGGCAGCTCCACTGCAGGCCATGCATCCGGTTCCCGGCCAGGTGAGTGTTTACGAAAAATGCCTTAAAATCGGATTGAAATCATAATTTGTTGATTCTGTTGCCAGTATGAAGATGAAATGAACGAATGTGGCGCTGTTTCTCCCCCTGGAGTCATACCAGTTGCCTGGACTGCTGCAGCCTTACCATTGCCCACATCAGAGGTATCACAGCCAGCCTTGTTGACTGCACCTGTTCCGCATCATATCCTGCAGCAGCAACCAAATGCTGTGTGCATTGAGCAGCCACAACAGTTGCCTCAACAGCAGCAGCAGCCGCAGCTACCTCCCCAGGTACAAACGCCCACACTCCAACAGCAGCAACAGCATCAACAGCAGCAGCACCAGCAACAGCAACAGGAGCTTTTGGGTGAGTGTTTTGTGATATGAAATTGATAAGTCAAGTGGTTCCATATTGGAAGCTCATGTTACCATAATTTCTGCGATAAGTCGCCAGTCGACGAGGTGCGAAATCATTTTTATGATAAATTGTGATAGGTTGGCGTTAAAGGGCGAAGCGTAAACTGAATCTGTGGGAGTTTAAGAGTCCTAGGTAATTCTTTTCTCTTATTCAAAGGGTCCTCTTGATGATATCTTATTTATCTTTTACCCTGAAGTCAAATTTAGTTTTCTTTTTCCTTATTTTTTTCTAATTTCCTTCTGCTTTTGTACTTCTTCTTCTCCTGATTAAAATTCGATCAAGAAAAAAAGGTAATCCAAAAAATTAGACTGTGAAAACTAATAGAAACATTCCATACTTTGGTTATACCCTGTTATATCAGACATTTATAATCTTTCCTCTCCCTTTCCACTGAAACTTTGGTTGGTCACCATAGCAATTTGTCTGAATTTTGTTAAATCAGCTCATGCCCAGCATTGCATTGCCCATGAACTCTTTATTTCACATTTTACTCTCCTACAAATCACAGTGACCGTTTATATTTGGTGTGTATACACTGTCGCCTGGTCACTCTATTCTTTCAAGCAGCCTTTTTGAAACAAGAACTCATTCTATTGCATCACAGCTCCCAAAAATTTCAACTCCATGGAACAGTTTCGGTACTTGGCATGTTTTTATTTGTTTGTCCTCTTGGAGGCAAGGAAATTTCCTCCAGAAGAGGTGAGGCTGTGCTCCCGTTGGGGATAAAAGGGATGGTCTTTCTTCGTTCCAAATTTTACCTTACCGCAAAAGATCGCTAAGGATCCCGTGGGGGGTTTTGCGCGTTTCGCATCTCTAAAGAGGCCTATACGCTGCCGGTCCATCTGCCTGTCCTCAAGTTGACTCGCGACAGCGGTTGCAAGGATATCCTGCCTATATTTTAATGCGTTACTTTATTTCATGTTTTAAGCTCATTTTCTTGGGGCTTCCAGATGGTCGACCACAGGCCAAGGCCCAGCAGTAGGAAGGCTACTAAGAACAGGCTTGCCCACCGTCTGAGACTTTAATATTTGTTACCCGTGCTAGGCTAATTCTCGGCACGATCCGAATGACACCGTAGTCCGGCCCTGTTTGATATGTGTGAGTTGGGAAAGTGGAAGGTATTGTTTAGGAACTGGGTGTGTGTGAAGGCTATTTATAGCAGGCGGCAAACCAACCGCCACGTCGGGCTGTACGGGACTGCTTATTTGAGCTAACCTCCTCCAAAAGAGGCCGTCCGCTAGGCCGCCTCAAAACCATCTCACAAGTTCTTCAAAACTCGGATAGAGATACACCAATGCCAGCCATTTACTTTTTGAAAATTTTTTATTTTTTTTTTTTTTTTTAATTCCTTTATTGTTACCTTAGCCAACTACTATATACATACATAACAACATGGTACAGAAAATTAGACAGAATCATCTTAAACCTGCGGGACGGCCGCAAGGCATTGCTTCGCCGATTTGATGACCCGCCTACTCTCTGGTTCTACGTTGCACATCCAGTCTCCGAAGCGTAGCCATAATGGTAGCTGCGAACTCACAAGTAGCCTCCCAGTTTTCCTTCGACATCAGCATGTAGGAGACTAAGTTATCTTCGGCTATATCGCCACCCATCACCCTGGATAGTTCCGCCCTTTCAGCCTCAAACCTTTTACACACGAACAAGACGTGCCTGGCGTCCTCCACAGTGCCTTCTTCGCAGTATGTGCACTCCTCGCTATCATCATGGCCCACTCTTTTCAGGTAGCTTCTAAAACAGCCGTGCCCACTAAGAAGCTGAGTTAGGTGAAAGTTCACCTCACCGTGTTTTCTACACAGCCATGGCAATAACTTCGGGATTAGGCTATGGGTCCAGCGCCCCTTAGTGGATAGGTCCCAACGGTGTTGCCATTTCTCAATGCTCCGCTGCCTCTCTTCCTGCAGATGTACAAGTCTACTAGGTTGAATTTCGCCACTCAACCGTGAAGCCCTGTACCTCACATTTGCCTCTGTGGCCAGCTCGCTAAGTGGAATCATCCCGGCAATGACCAATGCAGCATCTTCTGACACCGTACGGTACGCAGAAGAGATCCTGAGCGCACTTAGCCGGTACGCCCCACATACGCCTCTTATGTAGCTAGCGAACACCATGGAACGATGCCAGATTGGCGCCGCATATAGGATTGTGGCCTTAGTGACACTCGCCAAAAGTCGTCTTCGCCCCTGTTTTGGTCCGCGTGTGTTCAGCATGATTCTAGCTAAGGCGCTGCTTGATTTTGCTGCCTTCTCTCCGACGTACGCTAGATGTTCTCGGAAACACAGCCTTGTGTCCAGCATTACTCCAAGATATTTAATGGCTCTTTTGGATTTGATTGCTGTGCCATTAATACTGACCCAAGCTGATTCCACCTTCTTACGGCTGCTTATTAGCACCGCCTCTGTCTTTTGCGCCGCCAGCTCGAGGCCTGCCACGCTAAGCCATTGGTGGATACGCTCAATGCCAGCGTTGCACGCCTCCTCTGTCCTTCGAAGCACTTTGCCTACAGCAACAAGAGCCACATCATCCGCAAATCCGACTAAGTGGACTCCTGGAGGGAGAGGAAGGCGGAGGACCCCGTCGTACATGGCATTCCATAGGACTGGTCCCAGCACGGAGCCTTGTGGAACACCTGCAGATACCTCGTGGGTTTTATTTCCGTCTGCCGTGGAATACGTAAGGACTCTGTCACTGAAGTACGATCTAATTATGGCCTGGAGGTAATGCGGAACACCAAATTCACCTAAAGCGCTTAATATTCGGCTCCAGTCAGCGCTGTTAAACGCGTTTTTCACGTCTAGGGTGACCACCAGACAGTACTCCTTGGATCCTCGTTTCCAGCTTGAGCCCTTAATAGCACTGCGTGCAATTGTGACCACTTTGTCAATCGCATCCACCGTTGACTTTGCCTTCCTAAACCCGAACTGGTTTGGCGAAAGCCCACCAGCTGCACTGATGGCCTCGTCAAGTCTTTGACTTAAGAGCTTCTCCAGTACCTTACCAACCGTATCTAGGAGGCAGATAGGTCTATAGGACGGTGCATCGCTTGGTTGACCTCTTGGCTTAGGAAGGAGTACCAGTATCTGTTTCTTCCAGATGGATGGAAAAATGCCTTCTCGGAGGCACGCGTTGAATATGTTCGCAAACTCTGCGGGATACAATGTCATGGCCAGCTTCAGAGCACGGTTAGGAACACCATCCGGGCCAGGTGCCTTATTGGGCTGAAGGTTCACGGCCGCCGCTAGTATTTCTGTGTCTGTGATAGCTTCTATTGTATTTGGATCGAAGGCACAAGGTCGCACTGGTGATTCAGGCACGCGAGTCGGAAAGAGGTTTTCGACAATCTTTTTCAGCTCACACGGGTCGCTTGGTGTGGCCTGTTTATTGGCATAGAGTCGTTTAACGACTATTTTGTAAGCCTGCCCCCAAGGGTCATGGTCGGCGGAGTCACACAATTGAAGGAAGCACTCCCGCTTACTCGCTCGGATCTCGTCTTTCAGCATCTTTCTAGCCGACTGGTAGTCTGCCTGTCTGGATGAAAAGCTCTCTTCCACGTGAGCGCTGGTAGAGCCTCCTGGCGTGGAGGCACGCACGTCGGGCATCGGCAATACGCTCGGTCCACCAATAGGTAGGTTCATGCCGTCTATAAGGCTTTCGTCTAGCCATGCTAGCGTCACAGGCCCTTTCAAACGTGAGGCGGTCTGTTGCGCTCTTTCTTCTGCTGTTCCGCTAGAAGTAAAAGGTACCAGAGCATCTGCGAACACGGGGGGATTAAATGTTTCGATCCGGTACTCCTTTTCCCTCATTGGTTTTGTAGGTCTTACGTCTGCACGACAGCCAATTGAACATAAAATGGCCTCGTGGTCACTAGCAGTATATATATTGCCGATTTTCCACTGGGCTCCATTATACAATGATTCGCTCGCGAACGTAAGGTCAATGATTGAGCCATGTCCTGCTCTGCTAAAAGTATGTTGGGAGCCGACATTTAGTAGCGCTATATTCAGGGAGGCGAATATCTCCAGTAGTGCACGTCCTCTAGGGTTCGTCGTTGAGCAGCCCCATTCCTCGGCCCAGGCGTTAAAATCACCTGCAATAACAACTCTGTTACGGCTCCTGGCGTCATTTGATATAGCTGTCAGTGCGTAGACAAACTCGTCTATGTGCAGGCTCGGAGCTAGGTAACAGCTATAGACCCACAGGCTCCCAAACTTAGCTCGTACGAATCCAGAAAAACATTTCACCTCATCCAGACAAAAAGCTGAATTCCCGCATAGCCATAGAGCCGCTTTTCCAGTTGTGTCAGCTGCCCATGTTCTTGTACATTCGGTCTGTCTGTGGTGTGGTTCGCTCAGTATTGCCAGGTGAATATTATGCTCCTTGGTAGTGTGTTCTAGGAGGGCCTGGGCCGCTATACAGTGGTTAAGGTTGAGCTGTAGAAAATTCATCCTGTCAACCACATCCTGTCAATCACATGATCTTGGCGGCCAGTGTACTGCTCCAAAACGAAAGGTTATTTGCTCATGGTTTCGCGTGCCGTGTTGCATGTAACATGTCAACCAAGTCCAAAAAAAGTAACTCTCTGTTCAATTGACTGTACCTTTGCGATTGTTATTATTTTTTTGAAAAAGTATGCTCCTATAATACCGCCTTCCCACAAATGGCACCAAACAGTGCATTTTTCAGGATGCATTGGCAGCTCTTGGAATGCCTTTGGCTGCTCTTTAAACCAAATTCGTCAATTCTGTATGTTGACTTACCCATTGAGCCGAAAATGAGCTTTGTTGATGATGACAATTTTTCGATAAAAACTCATTTCTCATATAGCACGAATTCTGATAATAAAATCCCATGATATGCAATCGCTGTTCGTTTGTTAGACCGTGTTTACTCGTTTAAGTTTGCTTAATGAAGCTCTCTTCCATTTTCTTCTTAGAAGCATCTTGAAGACTTCACTTCTTTTCCAGCAGTGATTTGTTTACAAAAATTTATGAGGTTTTGAAAAAAGCAATAAAAAAAATTCAGAATCTGAAATACGTATAGTATTGCCAGGGGGCAGCTCTCCCGCACAAATTCTGTTTGAAGAGGAGGATGATGAGGATGCAAAAAGCAGACACCACTGTCTCAGTTTCCTTATTTTGCGACCGAGAAAAAATAAGGGATGATATTCTGATAAAGCGAAGACAGACTGTAAAATCTAATGTACTTTCTTACAGAATGGCTTAATTTATAGATACGATTAAAATCACTTTTATTTGCCTCTTTGAGAATTGCTTAAGCTTGCTTTCATATGAAAATAATATTATTTATTTGTTTTTTTTTCATAAAACTTATTTTTAATGCTGTTCAGGACTACGCTCTGCTGCTGGAGGCTCTTTGCGAGTGGTTTTACACCGATTTTTTTATATGCAGGCCAGTTCCCGTTTCCGAATCCAATTAATCAGAAACAGTTGTGATTTCAATGAAACAATTGAAGAATTCGGTGAAATTTTTTTGGCATCCAAAGGAACGAATGAAGCTGATTGGGATTTTGAAGTTAAACGTCGAATAACACAGTCGGTTTTTGGAAGTGAAAACATTTAAAAATTCAGATTCCGCATGATTTGATCGAAATCGAAAACGGGAACACTCTTGATGGAGTTTTTCGTTGTGAGCGGCTGCGAATGATGTGCAAGTTATTATAAAATTTAAATTTCTTGAACTGCTGTGAGACAATTCCAAAATTGCCGCGCTTGATTGATCAAGCCGTGTTAACGATCGTCTAAAAACTCAACCCTGGCAAAAAGAAACTATCGACCATGAAGCATTGCCTGCTTCTACTGCCTCCCTACACCTCTTCCGAACTAACAAAACCTTAATAAGGAACTTCATGAACTTTGCTTCACTGTGTAAATGAGAACTGAGTTTTTTCATGGTGAAATGTCAAACCTTACTGAGCATTTTTGGCGTTGCCACATGTTGTTTTATGCCTACCTTATACTAAAATTACTTTGATTTCACATCAATGTCTCAAATCAGAGCAAAAGATTAAATATTCTCTTCTTTATCCGTTGTGCGACACCGCTAATCAAACAGCTTTCCAACAAGCGTAGTCCTATTTTAGATATTTGATACTCGTCAACGAGTTTGGTGGGGGATTTAGTAACTGGAGTAGTTTTAGTGGCTTGATTTCTAGGAGAACATGGCGTTTGGCTCTACTCTACTACCATGTCAATGCGGCTGACATATTATCTAATGACCCTTCCAATGGCCCTTCCTCCAGGAGCACGCTAGACACATTGGAAAACTGACCGGCAGAAATTTCAAAAAGTGATTTTGTAGTCCAGGTGCATAATGTAATGTAGACTGTAGCAAATTATGGGATCGGAAATGTGGTTTTAAAGATTCCAAGAAGAAAAACCCAAGTCGAGCATATTTTGGAACGTTTTTAGCAAATTCATGCTTGTCAGTGCTATATTTCTGGGTAAAAGTGGATCATGAAGTTGTGCAAATGTAGGTAACATACACAAGGAAGATTCATCGACCCTACAAAGTATATATATTCGTGATCAGCATCAACAGCCAAAACGATTAAGCCTGGTCCGTCCGTCTATATCAGGGGCGCTCTTGCCCATTCCGCAATACACGCATGTGTTGTTGTGGTGCGCAAAGGAACAGATTGCGCGTATAGGTTTAGCGTACGCCATTAGCCTTCATAAAGCAAAAACAATATCAAATGCGTGCTCTGCGTTTTGTTGTTGCCGCGCTCAGACTTGCAACAACAACATCATATGTGCCTCTCTGCTTTCTCTCCGATGTCTCTCGCAAACTCGAATGCAACAACAATTTGCTTATGCGTACGGCCGAACGCTTTTCGCTGTCGAGGCAGATCTGCGTAGCAACGACCACTCACATACAAACATAAATCGGTTTTCTCTTTCTATTTCGTATTGTTTTTGTTGCTTGGAAATTTATTTTATGCATTTGTATTGGCTTTGAGGCTCTGGTAAGCTGAATCTGGGCACTCCTGGTCTATATGAACGCCCCGATCTCAGAGACTATACCGTACCCAGATCATGATTAGAAAACTGTTAATAAACTGTGTTTAAGTTTGATCCTCTTGAGCCATAGGAACTCCATTACTTGGTACAGAGTATTTTGCAGACGGGGCCAACTGCAGCACTCTTACCTGTTATTAATTTATATTGAGTTACTTGAGGTACGAAATTGTGGCAAAATTTATGTCCTTATCTTTGTTATTAATTTTGTAAGGAAGCTACATTTTAAAATTGACCGATCTTAACAAAGTTCGGCCAGAATGTTCGGACTTACTTAAAATAAGTGAGTTCCAAAAACTTTCTAAGAAGTACCCCCTGCGGTCACCCCCTAACACCTGATCGAAAGAATATTGACGGAAATGAAATTGGGGCAGACAAGATTTTACCCCTTAAGATTTTATACATTAACAAGTAATATCGTTGCAGTCGATTGGCCCGACTCCGAAATACCCTGTACTATTGATAAAGTCCCTGGACAGAATAGTTTCTGCTATTGCAGGGAGCATTATCAATTTAAAGAACTGTACTATTTCTTTGATACATGCTCTTGTATCTTGATACCTCAAATTGGCTTTAATGACGCCGCATCACTCGATTTCAGTAGGAAGATTATTACAAATTTATACATGATCAGGAAGCAAGTTGTTCTGCTGAACACGGCCAATGATTCTTTTAAAACACTATGATCTAGAGAGATATCTCAGCGATATTGGCGCTCACTTATGTGTTATATGAGTCTTTAAATCTGCTAAAATGCCCCCTTCGTTTACTAAAATCGCTTTCTCACGATTAGCTTCCCCTAGAACGAGTATTTTCGGCCGCATATTTGGCGAAAGCTTGTGAGGTGCTTGAGACACCTTTGCTAAAATTAAGTCTGGTCAGTCCTTTTCAAAAGATCCATTGGAATTCCTCGATGTTATAGTAAACTAGAAATTTAAACCAACTCTAATTAAATTGTTTCTTTGTTAGCTTCATGTATTTCTACAATGGTGACATTTCTCCATCGTCACCGTCTATATTTTGGAGTTCTGCAGTTTTCTTGTAAATATCGTAAAAAGAGAATCCGATTTGATCGAACTTTTAGAAAACTTTTTTGCCCATTGTATACCAATATAAGAGCGCTGCAGTTGAATGCCCGACTCCAAAATAACCAGTACATTTAAGACACTCACACACACGCCCTAGCTGACACACGTCCTAATAGGCATAGTGAGGCTGCGCTCTTGACGATGATGTACCCCACGCTCCCACAAGCTAAATTGTTTCGCATATAACAGGAGGTCGGACTTACAGACGGACATGACTATATCGAATGGATACCACAAAATTGAGGGAAACGAGTCAGTAGACAGTCCACCCAGGGTTGCCCTTAGCCTCGTTCAAAGTAGAAGGGAAATCCAGCAGCTGCATAACGATGTAAAAAATTCCATTTTGTGTTGAAGTTAGGGACACTTGGGCCACATTCTTCAGCTGTCTTCAGATACAAATTGGCGTGCCTCTTCAGCAGGCATTATGCACTCAACACACCGCAGCTTTAGGTGTTAGACTCAAACACAACCCCTTCTACTTGCCGTCTCTACTCCTCTCTTCCTAGATTTCTCAACCCAACCCCCTACCCACAGTCATCAAATACGTCTCCAAACTTGAAATGCCAATTCTGCTTAAAATATTTTATGCTTCGAGCTAGATTTGCATGCTTTCAATTTAGAATTTCTCATGCCGACTTCTTTGATAACTTTAAGCAACGTTCAGCCATCGTGTTTGGTTCGTGTTTATATGCAATTTTTGTTGTTTCTTTTTTTGCTTACTCTGGTTTTCCACTTTTTTCGTTTTCTTTTGGTTTATGCCCCCCAACCACCACCACCAACACCCTGACGTTTTACAGCTTGAATTCAGTTTCGGTCAGGTGTAGAACTGCTGGACACAGTCACATGATACATTTGTGGACAATTTGACGCCACATTTGGCCAGCTTTCAGTTATGTTCGGCGTTGTTGCTAGGTGGAGTTTCAAGCAGGATGGCGGCTTCAACAGGTGTTTGAAGAGACAACTTTGTGGGTATTGTCACTAATCAGTGGCGGTCGTCTGCCCATTGCCTCTCCAACTCTCCAGCTGTTTACGCTTATCAATCGACAGCCGTTTAGTGGCATTTCAATACGTCCAACGTCTTGCTCCACTTACTGTCCCAGTTGCATTATTTGTACTTTTGTTATTGTTTCCCCCTTTTGTATATAGGCTATACACTTGTCAATGAGGGTTTAATAGATTTGTCAATGGATTTATAGATCCGGTTGAGTTAGATGATGCTAAATTGAAAACAAAATTTATTGGGAGAAACGAACGATTCTTAAAGATAACTTATCACAATTTCAACGACGATTTTTACCGATGCAATCGATGAAATAGGCCTAATTCATTTGTAATATTTGAATACAAGCCGTTTTTTTTATATTGTTATTCAAATACAATTTTTGAATCGAACCCAAAGAGGATGTAGCTTCAGTCTAGTGAGCTCATGGATTTCAAAGGTTTGGCTAATGGTGGAATTAATAAGATGAAGCCTTTCTCTCTTATATTCCCCCACTTTTAGTGTATATCCAAAGTCGTTGTCTCTTCCCCTTCTTATTCTATATAATTCCCTCTCTACTTATTGGTCATTTTGTGCTTGCTTCTTTTGCTCTGGTCTCTGGTTTAGTAGTCCTCCTTTTCGTCGTCGTCGTCGTCTTATCAGACACACAGTCATTGACATTTTTGTTGGCCACTGGCTCAAAACAAAGGAAAGCAAATCGCAAAAACCCACAAAAAGCAAATTGATTCGATTGCTAGTTAGATGTTTACCCTCCTTGTTTTCTTCAAGCGTCGTCGTCGTCGTCTGTGTATTATTTTTATTGTTGTTTTCGCAGCACTTGGACACTGCATACTCTGGCTCATTGATAGCGACAAGTGTTTGCCTGGTGTGGGACCACATAGATTGCTACGCGATATCATTTGTTCCATTAAACACTAAATCGAACTAAAGTTAACGCAGTTAATCTTTTTTCTGGTCTTATGTAATCATTTCATGATTCGATTTGCTCAAGTGGCCCACACGTCGAAAAGAAAAACCCGAAGTATGTACAATTAAGCACAAGGCAAAGGCAAAGGAACCACAAAACTCTTTCATTATCAACCAATTTGATCGATGGCTAGTACATAGAGAGCCGCCGCCTGGCCACGATTAGCAACATGTTAAGGCATTGAATAACACGGTTTATAACTGTGTTGATAATGGCGCACGCTTCCTCTCTGGCATTTCAATTTTTTTAAACAAACACATTTTTCCCTTTTGGTACCATTAAGCGCTTTTTCCGCCATCGAATATCGATGGATGTAATGATAAATGCGAGGGTGGATCATTTAGTGTTGGCTAGGAAAACTCAAGAGCTTTAATACCCTTGAAAAGTGTTTTGATAATTTTTTAAGAAGCTTGCAACGCCTAAAAGATATTCATTACCGGCCCAGTAAACTATATTTATTCTTGATCAGGGCAACGAGCTGAATCGATTGTTCCAAAACAAATTAAGAATTTACAGAACAAGATGGCAAAACGGTTTAGAACTGAAAGTCTTGGAAGTGGTTTTGATAAGTGATTCGGTTTAAATATGTAAATTCTAAAGTCACTTTTAAAATATTTAAATCATATCTAAATAAAGAACCTTGATTGGCGTATTAACATAAAATTCAGATTTTCGACAAATTTACTGAAAATAGATGAAATTCGGGTTTTCTAAAACTGTGAACCTAACCTTAAACCATACCATGTGCGAGAAAATTGCTGAACCAGAACCTGTTGTCAGTTCGGTTCAACAAAATAATAGACATTGTTAAACCTAGCTTGTGATACTGAACAATCATAACGCTATTCATTGTATCCTTTGTTCTTTAGATCGTTAGTTCCTTTTTTCATGTTGAAACGTTTTAACTGATTAAAAGTATAGAAAATAAACAAAGCAATTGCTTTTTTAGTGGGCCGAACCAAGTTTCGAACCAAGTTCTCATAAAAAAGTTTCGAACATCAAATTCCCGAACAATATTCATTGGTAAATTTCGCTTTGCTGTCCGATTGTGGTGCAGTGGGTAGTGTAAGTGCCTGCTAGGGTCACATCTCTACAATACGTAGGTCTATTAAGGTGATTAAGGTGTCATTTGACCACTTTAAAAACTACATTCTAAATGTTTTCAAAATCAAGAAACCATCCAAAATACGCAAAGAATATAAAAGTAGTTACGATTTTTCTTCTTCCAGATAGCTGTATCAGATAAAGAATTTACTTTGTTATTATACACTTGAAAAGTGTATTATAATTTTGCCCAGAAGTTTGCAACGCATAGAAGGAATCATCTCCAACCACATAAAGTATATATATTCTTGATCAGCATGACGAGCTGAGTCGATTAAGCTTTGTCCGTCCGTCTGTCCGTCTGTCTGTTTCTACGCGAACTAGTCCCTCAGTTTTGGAGCTATCGAGCTGAAACTTTGCACAGAGTCTTCTTTTTACTGCACGCTGCTAATATGTCGGAACCGACCGGATCGGATGACTACTTCTTGTAGCTGCCATACAAATGCTCGTTCGGAAAATGGGTTTTAGTGAGAAAAACTGGTTTGTTCTCAATATTATCGCTCTCAAACACGGTCATGGGTAATATGTATTGCTTTTAAGCTGACCTGCGAAGTTTGGTCGCTAACCGTTGAGGCAAGCTATCTCAAGTGTATCAAAACTTCGGTACAGACGAAGTTAGCTTTGCCTTTCTCGTTTTTTAGTTTTAATGAGAGATAGCTCTATATAGTAAATGTAAATTTATAATTTTAACAAAAGATATGTATTTCGAACAAAGCAAATTTTAGCTGGCTGAAGGTCATATTATATTTGCACAAACCTTTCAACATGAACACTAGACCGTACCAGCCTTGTTTGAAAAATAATTTTTTTTTCTAGGACTTTGTAAAACATGGCTCAAAAAATGCAGTATATTTTGTTTAACAAGAATTAGGCTTCAAGAAAAGGCTTCAAAATTTGCAATTTCCCCTTAATTTATCTTTGAACTATCAATGTAGGCAGGACCCATCTTACAAAAACGTCGAAACAATAATTCAAATACACTGCCATGCACTTGAATAGGGACAAGCATTTTAAGACGGATATACAACTATTTGACTGAAACAATCAAACTAGATCAATAGACAAATATTTTTTACCATTCAGTAGTTCATTCTTTATTGAATTAACAAAAAAAATTTTAAAATTAACGTAGTCTATTGTTTAAAAAAATTTTTTCAGCGAGCTCTTCAAAAATCGCATATTTTTATCATACACTTAAATAAAGACAAATGTGATTTCATAGTTCTGAGTAAATCTCCGCGTAATGAAGTAGATCTTTTGTCAGCATATAACTGTTTTAAATAGAAAAAAATACTATGGTGGGCGGTAAAGCACTAACTGATGTCGAAAAAGGCCAAATAACAGCTTAAAGGGAGTGAGATCTTACGTACAGGCGAATTGTAAAAAATTTTAGCTCCCATTGCTTTAATACTGAGATGGCTAACAAAATAAACCATTTTATACCGATTTGCTTTATAGTCATATTTTCTTAAAGACATTTTTGATGAAAGAATAGGTCAGACACACCAAGGCCATAAGAAACAGCAAAGAACAGCTAAGCAAAGAGTCACTGAACTAAAAGGATCAATACAGTGAACCGTTACTGAATTGTGTCAAATTTCAACTGATTGAACAGTCACAGAACTCACTGATCCCTGATCAAGTATAAATTTTCAATAATCTTCCTTCTCAGAGGTCGCAGAAAACTGTCCCCCGTTTGCATGTGTCAGAAAACGGCCGCTTTCGAGCGAGCCATTCAATAAAAGTACTGAACCAACCTTCAACTACGCTCTCTGCCTCTTTTTGGATGCGAGAGGACAGAAACACATATTTTTTTCTGTCAGATCTATCTCGGGCCCTTCTGGCAAAATTCACGCATTCAAAAGTTCTTCTTTGTATATATGCATAGGTGTGTAAGCTTACAGCTTAGGCTCGGCTAAACATATGAATGTGTGCGAAAAACTATAAGCCATGATGTAAAAATATAAAATTGGCTATAAAGCTCCTCCAACGGGGCCAAGCCAAGCTTCTCTCAATCTCTTGGCGTGTGTGCTTTAAATTTTTTGCACAAGAGAAAGGGACCTACAGTTTAACGCCGAATCCGAACGGCAAAGTTTTGAGAATTTGAACCATGATACTATAAGTTTAAGGTAATCTCGTCGGCTGCCGACGCGTTCGTTTTTGTCCCTTAGCTTTAGTGCATGTTTTCTTGTTGACTTGGAAGGTTGTGTGTGGACGATTATTCAAAAAGATGAGTTATTGCAATTTTTGCCAATTACAAATAAGATCAAACAGCTAGAACACATTTTTATTTTTTGAAATAACTAAAAATGTTAGAGAAAAACTATTAAATGTGGATATAGAATTTGTGTAAAAACTTTTTATTTCAATTAATTAGAATTTATTTCAGAATTAAGAACCTCAACAAAAATTTCTTTTCAAAATCAAAAACAACGATTAATTAAACAAGAAAACCAAAATTCACCTCTTTGTATTACAATACTCTATTTTAAACTCCACGGACCTGTTCAGGTTTAATCAACATACTTTATTGCCGTTTCGTTCACACTCACTATACTTTGTGCTTTTCACTCGCACTTATTGCTAGCATACGCTAAGGGACAGCTTTTGCCGACGAGACTACCTTATACAGGGTTGCCCATATTCGACGGACCCATGTTTTTTTTTTTAAAATCAAAGAAAAAAATAAAAATTTGGCGGTTGGCAATCTTAATCATTTAATTTGTTCCAAGTAGATTTGTTTACATCAATTTTTGAATATGATATTTCTCAAATGGCCGCCTCTGGCGTTGATGGCGTATTGTGCCCTTTTTGCAGCATTTTCCATCGATTTCGCCAACATTTCGGCCGGAATAGCGGCTATTTCTTCACGAATGTTGTCCTTGAGCTCTCCTACGGTCCTTGGCTTGTTAACGTAAACCTTTGACTTCAAATATCCCCACAAGAAGAAGTCAGGCGGCGTCAAATCGGGCGAACGCGTTGGGCAGTCCAAATCACCACTTTTCGACATCAAACGGCCCGGAAACAATTTCTTCAGAAAATCGATTGTTATGCGACTTGTGTGCGGTGGAGCGCCGTCTTGTTGAAACCAGAACTGCCTCATACGCTTTCGACGAATAATTGGCATCACAAAATTGGTCATCATGTCGCGATAACGCTCCTGGTTGATGGTAACAGCATGGCCATTTTCATTTTGGAAGAAAAACGGCCCAATGACCGTTTTCGCACTAACGCCGCAACAAACTGTGACATTTTCGTCATGAAGAGGCACTTCCTGAATCTTCTCAGGATTTTCAGTGGCGTAAAGACGGCAATTTTGCTTATTTACGGTCCCGTTTCACACATTTCGGTCACATTTTTTAATTTTTTAAAACCACGTTGAGTTTTCACAATTGACTTGTTCTGTTGAATGTAAATTTCAACTATTTCAGAGCGCTCGCGTGGCGTGTATTGTTCCATGGTAAAAATCTGCTTGGACTGACGCTTCAAACGCGGTATGTCATTAAGCGATCTGACATCTCTGTCAAAAGTTATGGCGTTGCCAGATGGGTCCGTCGAATATGGACAACCCTGTATATGGCCCTGTCCCGAGTCAAATTTGTAATCGTTGTATAGAAGGCGACAAATATACCTACGGCTTCTAGCAGAGGAACCCGATTGCTTAATCCCAAATGATTTCAAAATATCTTGACACTTTCGTTTAAATTGATATAAATTGAATTCAAAATTCGCATGTTAACACGAAAATCGAGTCGGAATTCAGAGCAGGGTCCATAGTTTATAAAAATATCGATAATCGCCTATATCGGTACAAAAAATAGCATATCGGAATAACCCTTATCGTCCAACCAAAATATCGATATACAGATAAAATATTGACAATCCTAGTTTAAAATCTTCGGGTAGATTTCCTGTATAACAGTTTCCTCAACTTACCTTATACAGTTTCCAAAGCACCCCAAGCAGTATAACAGTTTTGGTTTTTTTAATTTTAAAATGTATGGCAAATTGTTCATTTATTTTTGTTTTTTTAATATTATAATAATTCTTCTAACATTTATTGTTCAGTTTTGTGTGTGTTTTGAGAGTTTTCTGTACCAGTTTTTTTTTTTTTAATTAAAATCAAACAATTTTCGTTTTATGCGTATAACAGTTGGCGTTTTGTGTTAGGAGCTGTGTGTGTAAAGTCTAGTGTAGTGTGTGTGTGTATTGCTTGTGGCACTAAAAGTTTAACACATATATTAAATATATATATATTGTACATTTATGTAAATAGAGTAGAGTTTATATAGAAGGCACTTTATCGTGTAAGGATAAAGCAGCGCTCAGTATATAAACTAGTTAATAATACATATAGTTGAATTGTTGTTGTTTTTGTAGTCGCACAAGCCTTGTTTTTGGTGTAGAAAACTGAGCCTTGAAATGTGTGTGTGTTGTTGTTGAGTGAGCCAGCTTAAAATTATTAGTTTTTTTTTTTGAGAATTGAAAACAATTTCTATTTGGTAGTAAAATTTATTATAATTTGTGGCCAACTCTCTTTTTCTTTACATAAACTACTTAAAAGCTACTTAAATGACACATGTGTGTGTGTGTGTAACAATATTATATTTTTAATTACATTTAACAAACAAATGATTGAAAATTTAATATACACAAAATAGAAGAACAAAAAAAAGGTAATTTGACCTCAAAGCTAAGCCAAGCAGACATACATACATATATATATAGAGAGATGTATATATATATACATATAGTTTTAGTTTTAGTTATTAGATGCTTAAAATATTTTGTGGGTTGTAAGCTCCCCCCCCTTTTCCCCCTCACAGAAGCATAAGTTAATAGAAAAAATATCGCTCTGGTTTACATAAATTCTGTTCAACTAACTTTTACCTCCTTGAATTAGAGCTTGGACTCTGACTGTGTGGTGGTGGTGTGCTTATGCTGTGCTGCAGGAAATGCGGGCTGTGCCTCTTCCTGTTGCGGACTGGCCAAAGTTTTAATAATTTTGGGCACTATAGTTATAGGTTGATCCTCATCATCTTCATCCTCACCCTGTTCCTCATCTATGGGCGTTAAGGTTTCCACATGTGCAGGCGATTCCTCTGTATCACTAAATCTCTTCAAGCAAGGAGCCAAAAAGCTGGTTATAGTTGAAATACCA
This sequence comes from Lordiphosa stackelbergi, assembly GCA_018904235.1. Taxonomy (NCBI): domain Eukaryota; kingdom Metazoa; phylum Arthropoda; class Insecta; order Diptera; family Drosophilidae; genus Lordiphosa; species Lordiphosa stackelbergi. Next base: position 55,264 of record JAEIFU010000670.1, on the reverse strand, counting down.
AACAAGGCCCCGGCCATATAGAAAGGCAAATCATAGGTATGTGTCCAATCATAAATGGCTCCCGCCAAAGGAGTACCTATCAAGGCAGCAAATCCTCTGAATAAGATGAGCAAACCAAAGGCATTTGTAAGCTTATCCAGGCCCAAAAGATCCACCAAAATAATTGACGTTAAAGAAATATAACCCGAAATGGCCAAACCAAAGAAAATGGACATGGTTATATAAGCTCCATAGCTGTAGCATAAAGGAGTCAAGGTAACAGCCACTGTGGAGACCAGCAAACAGCAATTGTTGAGTAACAAAGAGTTGACTTGAGGTAAATCGGCCACCCAGCCACAAAAGACACGTCCCACGGTGTTGGTAATGCCTATGATGGATAATAACATGGCAGCATCATTCTTGGCTATGCCATGCTCTTTGGCTGCATCCACTAGATAGACAAAGGGGACATATAAGCCAGCCATGCCAAATATATTAGAGACTCCTATAAGCATAAAGACCGGATCTCTTAAGAGGGTAACATCCAGCATGGTATTTACCACTGATTTGACTGCATCTGGTACACACAAACAGGGACACAAATCATATTCCTCACGATGTTTTTCTGCCTCAGCCAAGGGATCCAGTTTATGAACACTTTGCATGCTTTTTTCATATTTAGTCAAGGACAAAACCGATTGCCTATAGTTGGTCAAAGACTTTTGGGATTGATATTGTGGTAAATTGGTAACGGAACCAGAGTAGAAAATATCCTTGCGTGACATGGGACGTACCATGCGTCCACTGCCACTGCTACCCTGACGTTGACTTAGACTTAGCTTCGAAGACACAAAATCTGCACCTGCTCCTGCCTCCAAATCAGCCTTAGAGCTGGATCTTATGGCCGCCAAAGAGGGTTGAAAACGTTCCGAGGCGGAGGTTTTACGCTCCCGACGAAATGAAGGCACTGAACCATTTTTGGGTAAACTTTGATGATCAGCAGCCAAAAATGCAGGCTGTGAGGCATTACGTGACATGGCTGGACTAGAGTTGTTGGCCGCAGCATCCGTTTCCGAGTTACGATGTGGACGGCGTCCTTGAGACGTGGGCGTGGGACGTGTTTCTCCATTTTGATTACCATTTTGTGCATTCAATTCCACCACCTTGGACTCTGTTATAGTAGGCAAAGTAGATACCGGATGTAAACCACCCGCCTGTTGGGCCAATAGTTCCAAATTCAAACTGGAATGCACTCCCGGGTCGGCATTTAAAGGCATTTTCAATTTCCTCTCCATTGAACCATCCGCTCTCTGTACCATAAAGTGTGAACCCGCAAATGAACCTCTTTCCAATTGCATTTGCTTCTCCTCATACATTCGCTGCATCAAGGGCTTGACACGTTTCTTTTTCGGATACCTCAAGGGTCGCATCATGGCTCCAAATATGGCACAATTTAAAATCAAACCCGCAAATATCAATAAAGCATTTTTCCAGCCATATGTTTCCAGCAAATATGTAGCCAAGGGAGCAAAGGCAAAGGTTCCAAATCCAGAACCACATACCGCTATACCCGTGGCCAAGCTTCTTTTTGTTTCAAAGTAATAACCCACTGCCACCACTGCAGGTAAATAGATCATGCCAAATCCAAATCCTCCCATAAATCCATATGTAGCCATCAGCATGCTTACGGAACCACTGAAAGTGCTCAATACAAACGCCAAACAGGCTATAATACTTCCAGCTATGCACACTGCACGACATCCATACTTATTGGCCAAAGCGGAGACTATGGGACCCGCACTTAAATACACACCAGACAGCAAACTGCCCACCCAGGCCACGGTTCCCTTGCCTTCATGGAAATAGACCACAAATTCCTCCAGGAATATGCCAAAGGTATAGGCTATGCCATCCACAATCATGTTGCACATAAAACTGGCAAAACATATAACCCAGCCATAACCACCGTCCGGCGGTGGTGGTAATTCACCATAAACACTTGTATCATCCTCATCATCATCATCATCATTGCCATCATCTTGCTCCTCTTGATTATCCTCCTCCTCCTCGTTGGGACTCTGTTCGGCGGTTAAACGTGCCGCCTCCTCGCAGGCCAATTCACTATCCGTACGTTCGAATTTGCGCAGGCGTGCCGCTGAGGCCGCATTGGTGTCCACCATACTGTAGTCTGCCTTATTATTACGGTTTTATTCCGTTAGTTGTACTTTCACAGAGACGTAGACGCACACGCGACAGTTAATGCTCGCGCTCCGAATGATGAGGAATGTTCAAGCCCACGAACGTTGACGCCGCCAACTGTGTTTTTTTTTATTTTTTATCTTTGGCGCTGCTGCCGGCTTCTCTGCTTTTACACTACTCTAGTGAGAGTAATGACCACCACCCTCTCCCGCTCTCGTTTACGCTCAGTGCATTTGTCGTTGTTTTTGCTTATGATAAATGTATTATCGATAGGTTGGGGTGGGGTGGGGGCCAGCTGCCTTCCGCTGCTATATACAATTTTGAATTATTTTGTTCTTAATTATTCACTTCAATAGTCTTGGTTCACAGGATCTGAAAAAAAGTAGACAGTGTGTTTTTGTTTTGTTATTGCATTTGTTTTTCTCACACACACAAAATTTGTTTTATTTTTTGAAGGTTTTTTTTTTTTTTGTGATTCACTGCAATTTACTTTTATTTATAGATTTTGTTTTTAGTTTTTTGATTGCATTTTCAAGAGTTTTGGTTGCTTGGTAAATTGTTTGTTTATGGCAAAGTCAAAGTAAAGAGTTAAGTGGGAGATTTTATTGACCTATTTATTTAGGTAATGACAAAAGTTTTATTAATAAATTGCTGAAATGCTGTATGATTATTAAATTATCTTTTAATATTGTTATAGATTTTTACAAATTTTTTATAAAATATTGATTATTTATTAATTGTTGTATCATTTTCATTTGATGTTCTTACAGTATTTCCGAGTAATTAGATATCATTTTCTAAAATACTTGAACATCAAATAAAAGTTTCTATCGAACTATAATTAAGCTGAATGGTAACGAAATCTTTGGTTGTCAGCTTATTTAATTTTCCGATTGTTTTTTCGGCTACATTTTTTATAGAAACATTTGTAAAATTATTTTATTTTTTCGGAATGGTAAGCGTTCCATTTTTTCCCAACTGTTTAAATCCAAGTACGTTTATCCAAGTTGTTCTGCTACGCGTTTCGGTCTTTCACATAATTGTTGATTGAAGTTAATACTTTTCATATCAAAGTTTTTCCATTTGGCTGGCTCAAGTTCAGTGAAATTCTTGTAAAATTGTGGAATTACTTTATTTGGCGACTATTTTATTAGTAAATTTTTAAATTCATTCTATTCATTATATATTTTCTAGATAAGAAATATATACGTGTTTTTCCATTAAAACTGCGATTCGATTTAATCGTGAATGAACCAGTATTCAAGATAATTCCGATTAGCGATTACCGATTTGGTTTGCTGGTGAGGCTGTTCTGAATGGAATTGATTGCATAACTATTAGATATTCTGTACGCTTTATGTACTTTTTAATAAATGCAAACCACCCACACGAAATCTCAATTTTATGGATTTTTTAAATAGATAATTTTGTCAATATCTGTAGAATTTGGAATTGAGCCAGTAATCGTTAACAAATCTTACGTTTTGTTCGATTTTTTATTCAGTCAAAGGTCATGTTTGTCAAATATTCCCAATCCCAATCGATAAATAAGGGCTGTATTTAGCTTGACCAATAAGAGCTGTGATTTCTTAGAGGCTATTAAAGATTTTGGGAGAAGCTTTTTTGTCATCAATGATTTGGAAGAGAGTCGGAGCGATAAATAATATTCCGATTCCAGAACAGAAATATATTCTCATTTCTAAAAAGTTTCATTTTAAGCAGTAGATATCAATTTGAATTTAATGTTATATTTCTCTTTAATGAGCTGTTTTTTTTATAAAATTTTACTAAAATCTTTAACAAGAAGAGCAATGTTATATGTATAGCTATTTCAGCAAACTCTGCTATCGATTTCAGTCTATTTTCAACACATTTGAGGGCAGTCAAAGCTGAAAATTTAGTAGTGGGCAAATGCAAAGCAGTTAAGTACAGCGACTGTCACGCCTGGCCCGCAGGGGCCAAATACATTTTGTGCCAAACGCATGCCAAGGCTTGTGCCAAGAGAGCAAACCGCATTTCAGTCGCTGGTCGATTAAGTAGCTGTTCACCCATATACCCTCACTATTTGTCCTTGCTCTTCTTGACAAACGCTGGTTTAGTACCATTTTCCACGACAACTCTTCACATTTTAGCATATTTTTTGTTGGAAAACTTGTGAAGAGGAAAAGTGTCGCATCGAGAGAAATATAAGCTAGTTTAGGTTCGCCGACCAAACCGAATTGCCCACCCAAATCATATTTAAAAAATATAAAAATGGTCGAATTTTGGCCACTTAGTTGACCCTTTGTCTGTCCCTTGCTATAAGCTCGGCCTGGCTTGCCAGATATCATTTTTAGTATTTATCAGGACTTGTGGTCGAACCGACTTTTGGTCATGTCTAAAAAGATAGCTCAACCTGAACCAAAATTTACCCTTTCACTTCAATCAAAACATGGCACAAAATATATTTTAAGCAAGAACAACTTCAAGAAATAGAAAGGGAAACTTGATTTTTGTTTGTGTGAGTGTGTGTGCCGCCGTAAATAGGGAAAAGCGATCGGCCACTGCGTGCGAAGCGAGCGCTGACTACGCATAATTAAAATTGTTGTTGATTTTTAATTTGCCGGAGACATAGAAGAGAGAGCAGAGAGTCACATATAATGTTGTTATCAAAGGTCAGCATGGGTCAAATACAAAACCTTTCATCCGGAAGAAAAAAAAAGAGAAGAACACGGAAATTAATTTGCTTTTATGTAGGCTTATGTGCGCCTGCCCAGCTATTCCTTTGTGTCAAAAAACAACAAATGCCTGGCTTGCGGAATGGGCTTGGGCACCCCCGCTTAAACATGAAAACACCAAAAAGTCCAAGAAAAGACGCTCAGAACTTGTAACAAAAAATCGTGTTATTTCTAATACTCGATTCCAAAGTTTATGACACAATTTTAAGAATAATAGGATCGTCAAGTATGCGACGCTGTCCAAAACCCCTTCCTCAAATACCCAACTTGAATGTTCGAGCTTTAACCTTTTGATAATATTCTTTTAAACCAAAAATCCGTTGTTCCGCCAATATTCGTATTTGCAGCCTAAAAAGAACCATTTATAATACAATTTCTGTAAATTAAATCTTGAGCGTTAGCGACTAGAAGTGGACTAGAAGAACTGAGTTTTTAACTCCACAGCTGACAAAGTGGACGTTGTGAATTTTTCATGAAGACGAATACTTGCCCTTCAGGGCTCGAAATATATTGGAAAAGCAAGAATCATATTTAAATTAAGCACGTGAAAATACTGACCTCGAGCCGGCTAAAACCCCCAGTACAAAAAATCATAGGTCACTATCCGCAACAAAATTCGACTAGAAGTTTGTTAAATATTTTTAACATTGCAATATATGTTATTTACTTTTACTGTGTTGGTACTTGGATGGTTGAATCTTTATGTTAGAATCTTTATTCATTATTTTCCACATTTCTCGGGCGGTATCAAAGTTGTCTAAGTATTGCAGCAATCATTCTTTGTCAGTACAACCTCTTTCTCCACTCTTCATTTAGCAATTCTCTAGATAAAACATTTCTTTGTCTGGCCATTGTGCATACACACAGAAATAATGAAAGAAAAGAAGAGAGAAAAAGATAAAATTCGTTCGAGTAAACATTGTAAAACCCAGTTCAAGATCATTTACTTAAAGAAGTAGACAAGTTGGGCTAATAATTTATCAAATCGTAATTTTGTTATCAGCCTTTTTCTATAGAAACAATTGGGTAAAGGTTATCAAACTTGAAATCTCTAACATCCCCAATATTATAAATCACACGATGTTTATTTAGATGAGAAAAGAGTCATGGGCTTTTTTTGAGGCTGAAAAATAGATAGCTAGATATTTTTGCGGTTCAAAATCTGCCACAAACCAGCTTAAAGTTGATTATAAACTTTCATAATGGAGTCGAATTTTTTTTTAAGAATTTTATAAGAGAAACGCATATTAAAACAATTCCTAGCTATAATACATACGCCCAAATTAATGCAATCCAAATGCCCAATTCGTTTTGTGCTTGATCTTTAACTAATGCTTTCTTAAGCTTCAAAAGTTACTGAGAAAGGTTTCTGTTTTAATATGGAACCACCGGATTTGTTTTTAAATATAACCATTAGAAAAGAGGTTTGAAAAAACCCTTTCAAACTTTCGGTAATGCCTCAGAAAAGGAAAGTCAATTCTTCCAGGCACTACAATAAACTTATATAACAAAAGAACCTAACAACGGAGGATAGAAACATATCACTTTTAGGCATCGAATTCAAAACCTAGATGTAACATCCCATACTAAAATTAATGATAAATTTTAAAAGGAATTCCCAACAGTAATTCCTTTAGATCAGGCTTTAAAAAACCACTAAACGAATGTCAAATCCTACTGAAAATATAAAAAGCCACTTCAAATTAGTTGACAAAACAAAATGTACAAGAAATGGACGCTTCTGATATCAAATTGAACCCCAAAAAGGTTTTCAAAGCTTGGTTTACTTGCTATCCTCAACTTTTCTTATCTTCTCCAAATTCATCCCTTATCACTTGACACCAGCAATGTAGTATTCACATGATTCAAACGTAATGTGATGTTCAATCATTGCGTTCGAAGTTTTACTTAGAATGATGAAATCACGTTTGTCCCTATTCAAGTGCATGATAAAAATCATCGGACTATTTTTGTAGTTTAGCTCGTTGAAAATAATTTTTATTTTCGTTTATTCAATTTTAGAGAAAACAGTACATGAAATGCTAAACAAAATATTTACCTTTTTTTGATTGTAATGTTGAAAAAAATTCATCATTCACAATATTAAAACGTAACTTTCTCGCTTACTTTTTGTACCCTTGGAGAGGGATGTTTGGAACGCATAGAAGGAAGTATATCCTGTGCATAAATGTATATGATATTCTTGATCAGCATGACACAAGCTGAGTAGATATAACCATGTCCGTCTGTTTCTATGCTATCTCCACTGTCAGTTTTAAGCTATCTATCAGTTTTGGTACCAATACGTTGAACATTAGTCGGAACCAACCGGATCGAATGACTATAGCATATAGCTGCCATAGGAACGATCGGTTGAAAAAGCAGTTTTAGTAAGAAAAACTTTTTTGGTTTTCTGTGCAAACGACTCCAAACCTCGCCCTTATAAGATTTCTATGTTTTCACATAATTCCAACAAGATTTAAGAAAATCGGACTACGATATAGTATAGCTGCCTTAAAAAAATAGGTCTGGAAAAAGTTTTAGTAAGAAAAACTTGTTTGTTTTTAATGCTATCGCTTTCAAACTTGTTACTAATAAATATAATATGCTACCGCTCAATTCCGACAAGTTTAATCCAAAATCGGATGACTATGGCATATAGCTGCCATAGGAACGATCGGTCGAAAAAGTTGTTCTAGTGAGAAAAACCTTTTTTTTGTTTGCAATGGTAGCGTCTTTATACTTTTCAGTTATGATTATTGTTTGTTTCAACATAATTTTGGGAGAGTTTGTTTAAAATCAGATGAATATATGGTATAGCTGTCATATCACTAACTGGCACGCATATATCATGCTCCAAGGGGCCGAAGTTAGCTTCCCTCTATTGTTTGTTTTGAGTGATATTTTACAAGTCCTGCTTAAGAATGAATACCTATGATCTAATTCTTTTTTGATCTGTAACCTTTACAGCTTTATTTTTATAACTTTCTTTGACTGTTTTAGCTATTCAGCTTTTCTCACCATGTTTAAGCGTCAATGTGTAAGCAAGAATCAAAGTTGCTTTTCTATGAGTTTGGTATATGTCTTATGTCCTTATTGTATGGTCTTTGGTTATAGGATACCTTTTTTTTAAGTTTATTTCAGAATTTTTTGTTACCTTATTTAAATAATGGAAAGAGAATTTTAGTCAAAAGCAAACGATGTGGTGGCTCATACATTATTCTTCTTAATTCCACTTCCATGAAAAATTTGGTGATTTAAGCCCGGTTTGAGGACTAAATATATAATAAAATGTACAGAATCCCTGCCGAAACGCGTAGGAGAAAACCTGAGCTAACAAATGTTTTGACTGCAGAAAGTAAACAATTTACACTACAATTAAACAACAAAATCACACATAAATTACAAAACTTTTGCAAATTTGAAATTGAGAATTTGTTGTTGCTATTTATTAATATTTATTATTTTGTTGTAAACTTTAAGCTCGTAAAATTGTAAATAATTACAGTTTGGTTTGGGGATTTCACCGCATAATTTAGTATTGAACAGTTCCTCCGTGTGAGATTTGTTTATTTGAAATTTTTAATAAATTTTAATTACTTATTTTCTACCAGTTTACTTTTGTTTATTTTTTCATTAACATTTTATATGCAATTTGTCACGTTTTTGTTTATATATTTTTAGGCATTGCATTTGCAATTGCAGGAGGTCAAAACCAAAACCAAAACAACAACAAAAACTCGGTTTGTTTTGATTAAAAAAATGTGCTTCCGCCACATTTCTCTTCACTCTCCTTTCTCCGTCCTTCTCTCTCTCTCTCTCTCACTCTCTCTTGACTTTGAGTTTGCACTTTTTGCTTTTGGCGTTGCCTTTTTTGATGATTTTCCTATGGTAGATTTTTACTTTGATTTTTTGGGGGTGCTGTACATGGACGTTGTACTTCCCGAGGTGGTACGTATTTTGCAATTGTATAATTTGTTCGTCTTTTATAGATTGAGCATTGAAATTGGTTGTTAGAATATTAGTTTGGCAGAGCGCGTCAAGTACACAGAAAAGTCCAACGTGTGATCGATAAATTGGTTGGAGAACAGCAACAACAACACTCTGTGAAGTCAGTCAGACACGCGCTTACGTGGTAGAACAACAACTATAACGAGTTACTTTAAGCTGCCTTGACATTATTTTTCTTGTTTCGATTTACTTTGTCAATTGGTTGAAATTTTCTTTGGAAAATATTAAGAACACACGCTCCGCCTTTTGTCTAAAAAAGTTCTTGACTGCTGCGACGTTCGCTTGGAAATGAAAATTCGTCGTAACCAAATGGCAGCAGCAGCAGTAGCAAAACTGTTATACGATATACCAGCCAGCTACAAAGACACAATGAAAATGTGTTGTAAAAGCAACAAAAACAAATGCGAAAAATTTTTGTTTCGCCAGCAAAATTGCATTTGAAGTTCAAGCGCACACACACAGAGCGAGAGAGCGAGAGAGCAGCGCGCAAGCTCAGGCAAAGCTCTCTCGCTTGCTCTTGCTCTGGGGTGCTCGAACAGCTGTTGGGGGCAAACACAAAAGACAAAAACCATCCCCTCTTGCCAACCCCAGGGGTGGTGGTCTATTTTATTTACCCGAAAAACCGGTAGGTTGTGTATAACAGTTTCAACACAAAAGAGAGAACTGTTGCACTCTTTAGCTTTTCTGATTTAGGTTAAAGATGAAACTTTTACTTTTCATTAGAAATTGAGGCCGCCTTTTAGGCGCCGCCGCTGCCAAACAAGGTAAATTCTACTCTAATCTAAATTGCCCCCTGATAAGCTTAGCCAGCCAAAAGTATCATTTTGTTGCCAGGCCATAAAAAACACACCAGATTTCAATACCAAAAGAGAAAAATGTTTCACCGAGGACTCTCTTCAATGTCATTCATAAAAATGCCACACACATTCCACATGGCTTGTGGGTCAACGCCAGAGGGCGTTCTTCTTCCTTCCTCTCCTCCGGCTGGTATGTTTGTTCTATATGATTATTGCATTAGTTTCTTGATGATAATCTTTTTGCCTGGAAATTGCTATTTAGTTAAAGCGAAATTTAATATGGGTTAAACCGCAAAATGTTTCGTTATGAATGCAGAAATGCTAACCAGGACGAAATTCGAAGCCGACACGTGGCTCGGGTATAACAAGAACAACATAAGTTGACCTGCAATCGTGTTAGCAAGGAGGCACAAAAGCGCCCACTTGCATCAGTCGCAGCAGGTGTTTATATTGCAAAATGAAAAAGAAATAGAAAAGAAAAAAAAACATAGTTTTTGGTTGACTTTGTTTGATTGGGCTTTCAGCCAAAAAGGTACGCTACATCTAGGAGGCAAGTACAAGGGGCAATAATGGCTAAATTTTGCTTTAATAATGTTTTTTGAATGGCTATTAAAATTTTATTAATGTTCATAGCAATGATGAGCCACCCCGGTGGCTCGCGAGCCTGTTTTTGCCTTGTTCTGTTGTCATATGCTTTGCAGCGGAGGAAGGGTGAAAATTCGAAATATACAATATGTACTGTCACACAGACTTGGGTTCAAATCTCAGTATGACATGTAAAATTTTTTAAATTTATTTTTTAAACAATTATCAAAATAATCACACAAAATTTGTGCTCACTACAGTTGAAATCTGGGGTGTCTAAGCCTATTTCGCATGCTCCGCATTCGTTGTTGCCGCACGTATAGCCCTCTCACTTAGCTAAGAACTGTAGTTAGTGCCACTTCAAATGTGTTCCCTCTGCTCTTTCTCGAATAATTTTGTTGTTTTTTTCCGTGCCTAAAATCCTCAGGCAAAGTATATGGTTAAGCGTTTTTTAAAAAAAAAATTTTCGACTGTGGCTCTAATTTTTACAAATTTGTGAACAACTCACCCCAATAGCAAAAAGAACTCGGGTAAACTTTTTTCTGTGGTTCTTTTTTATTGTGGTTTCCCCAGAAGGCCTACTCCACACCTGCTGCTCTCAGCCACGCTTTTTAAGCCTCAGCATCAGAATCCTGAGAAATAAATATAATATTGCGATCGCAGGAGAACATTTTTTTATTACAAACCTCAAAATGGACATCAGCATTCACATTTAATTCCATTTTTGGGTTATACAGAGTACACATAACAAATTTGCAAATTTCAGGTATAGAAAATTTTTTACCAACAAAAAAGTGTTTTTGGAACACTTTCTACAAAATTGCACTGTACTTTTGTTTTTTTCTTCTTCTTATTGTCCATTTGCACTACGGAATGGCAACGAAATACGGTCCTCGAACCTTTAGACGAAATTTTGCAAAGGAATTTTTGAAGAGGACGACATGTAATAGACAATTACCTTTAGAAGAAATTTTGCACACTTCACCACTTTTTCGACAGTTGATTTCCTTTAAAATGGCATTATGACTAATAAGGATGTCAATGACATCGGACTCCGACATCGACAAAAACTTCGAAATTGTAGTTTCACAACCCGCACAAGCCATATTAATCACAATTTTTGAACTAACGTACTCGCAGAACAATTGATCACAACAAATTTTTTTCACAAATTTTCACAAAAATATATTTATTTTTAATAATTTGACAGTTGAAGAAAAAGCACATGCATAATTTCGGTGCAAAAACAGCAAATTTCAAAATTCATTTTTAAAAGAAACCATGGATGACCGCCAATTAATTTTTGCACGTAAATTCATTATAATTCGTGGTCCATCGAGGAAAATTAATTTCTCTCGGGCTTCCCTCAACCGGAATGTGTGCTGGAATTTCGCTCACTGTTCACGTGGCTGTGCTTGAACACACAGCACTGATCGATCCGAGAGCAACCTCATACCAGGCCCGATTCATTCAGTCGGTCATAAGATGCGAGCTTCTCGAAGACCAAACTGTAAAAATGTTAGATGAAAAGGTTTCAGACTCAAAAGAGCGCAAAAGTTTAGCATAAACAGAGAGCGAGTCAGTGAGGGAAAGCACGAGAGTGCGCATATAGTTTGTCGAATACAATCATATTGTTAGCCTGTAAGCGTACACACCGATGCATACATACAAAAAGACCTTTTGAATGCGTGAATTTTGCCCAAAAGGTCCGAGACAGACCTTAGATTAAAAAAAAAACAAAAATGTGTTTCTCTCCTCTCTCAACAATACAGAGAGGTAGTTAAAGGTCCCTTCAGGGAAAGTGTGTAAGCTAAAAAAACTTGCAACTATCGACATCTGGCGGTCAATTCATTCATTACCGATTCGTTTGCAACCAGCTCAATTACAATTTAATTACAACTACCTCAAATTAGTGTTTTAAACGAGCATTTCTTCGGAAGCTAATGTTTGTTGTTGCCCAACAAACCCGAATTTAGCAATTTTGATACCAGTTAAATTTTTCTTTTATTCCAACAAGAACAGTATTTTTGTTGTTACTAGTTGACAATTTCACTGCAGGGATGTTTTGGTACCTCTTTTCAATGTGGTCGCGACAAAACGTGGGGCCGATTTATTGTATGGTAAAGGCACAGTGGTCCCAAATCCCAAAAAGCTGACCCAAAGTAGAAAAAACATATTTGATTTTGCTGAAAATCTGTACAGGGGGGTTTCCGAGTTTAAAGCGAAAATTCAGAAAAAAAAATAGCGGATTCAACATGGCGGACCATTTCTTCAAAAACGTATTTGATTTGGCAGAAAGTCTGTACTCGGGAGTTTTCGGGGGTGGCTGATTACGTATTCGTAGTGTAAATTCAGAAAAACACAATATGAATGTTTTCCGAAGCTGTTACAAAGGGAGAATACAAATTTGAAGTTGTAGAGGATTTTGTTTACCTCGGAACGACGATAAGCAGCGACAACAACATCAGTCTGAAAATCCGACGAAGAATCACTCTTTCAAACCGATGCTACTACGGGCTAAGTAGGGAGCTCAAGAGCAGAGAACTCAAGCGAAGAACAAAATTAGGCCTATACAAGTCGCTTATCATCCCAGTCCTGCAATACGGCGCAGAAGCATGGACAATGACATCTGCGGATGAAGCGGCGATTGGCGTATTTGAAGGAAAGATTCTTCGGAGGATTTAAGGACCTTTAAAAGTTGGCGATGATTTCCGCATTTGAAATAATGACGAACTGTATGAGCTCTATGGGAACACCTGTCTGATCAAGCGCATAAAGCAACAGCGGCTACGCTGGTTAGGACATGTCACCAGGGTGGACGAAAAAGCTCCAGTAAGGAAAGCATATTATTCGAAGGCAGCTGACTATGGAGGAAGAGGCAAGCAGGGGAGACCTCGACTAAGATGGGATGACCAGGTGCGGGTAGACATTGTCAAGCTTGGTTTGACCAACTGGTCCCAGCTTGCACGGAACAGAAGCGACTGGAGAGCATTACACGCAGAGGCTTTATTTATTCAGTTTAGCAAATTTGAAAATACGCTGGTTCGGTTCACGGTTTATGGTTTTGAGAGCTTTAAAGGCTAAACTTTTTAGATTTTTTGGCTGTCGCCTAGTAAAATCCACTTATTCGTTTCGGTGTTCTTCCTTTCTTCTTTCTTTCTCCTTGTTTATTCCTTTCTCTTCCTTTTATCACAATATTTAACCCTTCCCTCCTATCAAATAGTTTTCCTTTTCAATTTCATTTCGCAATCATTCTTCAATTTTTTCTTTTCTTTCCTCGTTTTATATTTTACTACTAGTGGACAAGCGTGCTTCGCTGCTTACTAAATGAATTTCTATCATAAAATAAAATGAAATAGGCGACCAAACACACATTTCTGGCCCCAATTTGAGATTTTTGGTCTCAATTTTAGTTTTTGAGGAACCTATTTTTATACAAAAGTAACATTTTTTTTCTAGAACTATGCCATAGGTGCATAGGTGCGTTGCGGAGATAGCCCCTTACACAAATATGTTTTTCTACAAATTTATAGTATAGATTCTTCCAATTTATTTGCTATAGTTTTTCTGATTTTTCTTCATTTTGTTTTTACTTTGTGTTCCAGTCCCCATTTCATTCCCTGCTTCATTTAAACTTATTCTTTTCTAATTGAGCCTCGCATTTTGTTTCTATTTTCCTCTTTTTACATATATTTGTGATTTTTGCTGCTTCCTTTCTTCTTACTTTTTTTTACCCTATACTAAAAGCCCAAAAGTTAACATAGAAGGAATCGACCAATAAAAGTATATATATTCTTGATCAGAACAAAAAATTTTTTAAAGTTTAAATACCGGGGATGAGTACTTCTTGTAGCTCCATACAATGTTCGCGAACATCAACCACTTACGCCGGGAATGTAAGCGATGCGAAGGGCGGTCGGTGGGGTAAAACGAAGAATTTAGCTCCACTTTTTTAGGTAAAGTGTTCCTGAACAAACCTTTTCTCTTTTCAGAAATACACCTTTACCTCATTTCTTTGTTTTTATTGTTTCAACATGTTAAAATCTCTGATCCAAGTAGCTTAATTTTTTAAGACCTCAACTCAACTTAAATCTAAACGAGAAAGGAAAAGCTAAATTCGTGTACCGAAGTTTTGATACACTTGAAATAGCTTGTCTCAACGGTTAGCGACTTCGACCAAACTTCGCAGATCATCTTAAAAACATTACATATTACCAATGACCGTGTTTGAGAGCAGTAATATTGAGAACAAAACAGTTTTTCTTACTAAAACCTATTTTTCGAACGAACATTTGTATGGCAGCTACAAGAAGTAGTCATCCGATCCGGTCAATTCCGACATATTAGCAGCGTGCAGTAAAAAGAAGACTCTGTGCCCCCCACACCCCCGGCACATCGCGCAAAAAAACAGAGGGACGAGACGGCGGAGAGACGGGGGGCAGGGCGGGCCCGGAGAGGGGGGGGGGGGACCGGCCCCCCGCCCAACCAACATAATCCACCCCGCTCGTCATCTATCAAATAATATACTTTATGTGGTCGGAGATGATTCCTTCTATGCGTTGCAAACTTCTGGGCAAAATTATAATACACTTTTCAAGTGTATAAAAACATCCAGGACTTTGTTTCTATTTAAACTGCAGAATACCACAGACCAGTCAACAGTTATCTGGGCCATTTCACAGCTCATTTCTGTGTTACGTTGGGGGAGGGTAAATTTGACTCGCACTTCGTTTGTGTTCAAGGGATGGTCTCCGTTTTGGTGGTCATCTATTGAATGTTGAGGTGCCTGTTGCGTGTTTTGTGTATACGTATAAATGATCTACCCAATGACTCTATGCGAAACTTTAAGCACAAACATTTGTAATTTTAAGAATTTTGCAAGTCTGAATTAAAATATTACCACAGACCAGTCAACAGATTTCTGGTTAATCATCAGCTGATTTCTGTGTTACGTTTGTGGAAGAATAAAATAGGCTTTCACCTCGCTTGCATTCTAGGGATGGCCTCCGTTTTGGTGGTCCGCCTTTGAATGTTGGGGTATGGGGCCAGGTGTTGCTTGTTTATGCATTTAGGATCATTTCAATAACTTAATGCAAAACTGTCAACACAGACATTTCTTTACAATAGTAAAATACTTTTGCTTATCTAAACCAGGCAGCAGCAGCTCAGCAGCATTTAATTGCACTGCAGCAGAGGGAAAATCTTTCTTTATTCTTCTTAGTCTTTATGAGGATTTTCCTGCCCCACTGAAAGTTGAATGGACCATTCGTGTACATCAATGTCACAGCCGGTTCAACAATTTCTTAACAACCTTTCTGCCACCTCTCTCCCATCCTTCATTTATTTCTTTGTTTAATGATGAAAATTAAATTGCGCATACGCCGCCCGCTTGCTTTGTTTCGTTTTTTCCCCATTTTTTTACTCTGGCTGCTGTGCTTTTCCTACTAGAGCTAGCTTTTCCTTCGACTTCCACCTACTATATAAAAGTGTTATGTAGGTGGGATACGTATAGATATTTCGTTTTTACAAAATGACGCAGTTGCTCGGGGGTCGCTGCTTTTATTTGTTCTTTCTTTCTTTTTAACTTGTTGCTTGGCATGCAATGCTTGTTGTATCTGTTAGATACATTTGTATCTACATTGCTCAATGAGGCTGGGCCCACGCTTTTACCTTCGTCTACGCCCACGTGCCGCCGCCTTGTGGCCTCTCAATCTGTTATACACGCACAACGCATTTATATGTTAATGCGAAGGATATATATTACAGCCGAGTCCTTGTGGCTTCCAACTGCTGTCACTTTACTTTAAATTTCACTTCTGCTTGGGCAACCCAGACGTAAATACAATTTTGATAGCATAATAAAATTCGTGGCTCAACTTTTAAGTTTGTTGGAAAATTGACATAAATGAATTCAATTGAATTGCTGCAGCAGCAAACAAATTCTCTTGTTGCCAAGCAGCGAGCAAATTGTTATTGCTCTGTCATAGTCGTCCCCCTTTTGGTGTATAGAGATTAGTTATCAATTTATATATATACAAGAGGAAGAAGCTGAAATGTATGTGTTCTGCGTTGCATTTGAGTTTGTTGATTAAAGGCCATTTGCTGCAGTTTATCTGTGGTTGTCCCATACCCATAACCTGGTGCCAATCAATAACTTGTACAATACACCAAATTATTTGTCAACATGTTGTTCCCCCTCTGCTCCTCTTACTCAACTTTTCGCTGCTGAAAATTGTTTATTGTTTATCATGTTTTAATTTTTCTTATATGTAAATATAATTTATTATGATTTCATTATTCTTTCTTTGTGTGTGAATTAAAGTCCAGTTTTTTTGTTTTTGTTTTCGTTTTCGTTGGACTGTGTGAGTCAGTGCAGTTGAGTTCTTTTTGTGATTGATTCACAAAACTCATAAACAAAATGAATAATTATTATAATAATAATTAGCTTGAGTGAGAGAGGTTTTGTATTACATAAGTTAAGCGATTTATGTTTTGTTCGAGCGTTAATTTTGTTATTGGTTAATTTAAAAACAAGTGAGAAAGTCGGTCATGCTATAACATTCTCTGTACCAGAAGTAGGAGCTGAATGCAGCGCTGCTTCTGCGCTCATCTTTAAGTTTCTTTCTCGTTGGTACCGAGTATGAAAAGTAGGTAATTTAGTTGATGATTTACTTTATGACATTCAAACAATTAAAAACTGTATTCAAAGTGCATTAAACAATCTGGAGTTTTAGCTTGCTTTTATATCTCCAAACCCTTTGATAGTGTGCTTACCATTCCAAGTTGATAATATACAAAATAAAAATTTACACACTATTTATGGTTTCCACAACCCGATTAGCATGTTTGCGATTTTAGCACTATTTTTAAACTTTTTTAAACCAGTTTGTTAGTATTTTTAAACCATTTAGGATGTCTATATAAAAATGTTTATAATTTTAGCATAGAGTTTCGAACGTGATGCACGTTTATAAGGCACAGGTTTTAGGGGTAACCACACTTGCTGGTAAACGACCTTTTGGTATAATAAATCAGCTATGTTAGACCAGTTCAAACTAATTTTTCCATCAATTTTTAATTATTGATTGGTGTTGCCAACTTTTGCCGAGACGACGAAAAGGCGAATGGCTTTTCTTATTAATTATGTAATTATTGGGCCTGTTACGAATTTCGAGTCCGTTTTTTGAATCGTTGGTGTTTCTGTTGGTTTTGATGGTGAGCCTTTCCGTTGGTTCTTCGATATTCCCACGGATTGTGTGAGGACGTCACGTTCTTGCTGCAATGCTTATCTCAGCTGTTCTCCTACGCCTTTCGGCAGCTCTGCTTCCTTCTTCAGGGATCTGTTTATTTTGAAAGATATAACACATAACGAATATTTACTACACACATATATACAGAATAATGAAATGCTAGTTACCTATTGGGTTATCGTCATATATGTTCTTTTATTGCACTTTATTTGTTGTTGCCTATTGTAATTTTTCCCATGGTCATTATTTTTATTAAATTTTATATTTTTAATATATTTTTTTTATGTCTGATGCTCCGTCTTGTTCGAGCAGCTGCGTAGACAAAGTTTGTTTGTTGAATATCTTTTTGCTCTGCTCTCTTCTCCATCTGCAAACTCTCCAGTGTCATTCCGGTCTTCCTTCTCATTTCCGCGTACAGTATTCTCACATTCACGAAGTCAGCTGCTGAGTTAGGGCTGTTATTATCTTTCTCTTCTGAGCATCTGTTTTATGTTCGCCTCTTTGTGTACTCAGAGAGTGTTTGGTTGAGTCTATGTATGTTCTATTATATTCGGGGGTGCCACAGAAACCTCTTCCAACCAAATTCCAACCGAATTCCAATTCTTAGGTGCCACAGAAATTTCTATTGGTTGGTTTCAAACCTCCCGTGTTTGGTTAGGAGATTTTGCAAAGCTCTTTCGCACTAGGCCCTTGTCGATGGTGGCGCCATCTACTTGAAAGGCAGCGGACTAAGGGCTGCAAGTTTACCTCATGCTTGGCCATTTTAATTTTGATTATATTTAGGGAAAAATTACTTAAATATGAGTTATGATTTAAAAATGCATTATAAAACATATAACTCAACAAAAACAATTTCAGTTGAACATCAAATTAACCCATAACTAGAAAAGGGGAAATTTTTTGGCGAGAGATTCAGCCCTGTTTGTAGAGATGTGAACATCTGGTGTTCTAACTAGATTTTTAAATAAGAAAATTAAATCTCTCGAATTCCAAATTTTTTCGAGAGATTTACAAACCAACCGTCTGCAAAATCTCTAGAGATTTCTGTGGCACCGACGATTATATTTCTAGTTCAAAATTTACAAATTTATATAGAAGCTTAAAAGAATATCTTTAAATTTGTCTGGCTCTAGAGATGACCGTTTTCTGAACGTTTTGGTGGCAATTGGGATCTATAAATTACTGACCGAGAACTATCGATTTGCTTATAATATGGCACATTTTCCAAAAAGTAATCACTGAAAATGCTATATCCTGTCCTCATTGTGTTGCGTCAGCATTTGCATCTTGAGAACATTTGTTTTGCAAAGCATGCAACTGAAACATAGATGATCAATATTAATTTATTTCGCTGCTAGAAAAATATGTAATATCTTATGTGAAAAAGCATTTAAAGTTTTCATCCACGTGCAATTCTTCTCTGTAAATGCGTTCAGACCAGAGGTCTAACAGATGGCTTGTGGTCTCATGAGTCCACTTGCAACTACATTAGAAGTCTTTACTTCAGGGGTGCCCAGAATGAGCTTACCAGCGGTCAAAACCAATACAAATGAAACGCACCCCAATACGAAATAAAAATCCGATTTTTGTTTGTGTGTGTGTGGTCGTTGCTACGCAGATCTGTCAGCGAATGAAAATGTCTCTTCGCACAAGCCTCCGCATGAGTTCGGCTCATGCCGCCGTGTATAGCGAAAAGCGTTCGGCCGTACGCATAAGCAACTTTGTTCCTGCGTTGAAATTTGCGAGATACATCGGAGAGGCGTACGGGTAATTGTTTACTACAAGGAAGCCTTCTCCAAAAATTCTGGAATTATTTTTCCCCGATGGAAAAATTAAAAAAGAAACATGGTCGACCGCCAATTAGTTTCTGCACGTAAATTCTTCATAATTCGCGGTCCATCGAGGAAAAATAATTCCAGATTTTTCGGAGAAAGCTACCTTATAGTAAACATATACCGATGTTGTTGTTGCAGGTATTTACGCGACACAATTTATGAAGAAAAAAATTGAAAATTTGTCAATACGTTGACTAATTGAAAAGTTCTCGGTCTCCAAAAAAAATACTAAAAAATTTTTCCGGATGATTGAGGTAGGAACGATTATTAAGCTTTACAAATGATACACTTTAGCAAATGCATTGCTACACAAAAATAGCTGTATATCCCAATCTATTCCGAAGCATGTCCCTATCTTTGAAGCATGTTCCTGAAGTGCAGTAATGTCCGACGAATATCTTTCGAGCACAACATCTATCAACTGGATATAAGAATCTTCCCTGTTCAGGGTGCAAATATATCAAAAACATATTCTGAAATCCAAAAGAGCGAAGAAACCTTTCCATTCAAAACAATAGTGAAATCAGGAATGCAAGCCGGTTGTGAATCGAACCAATTCGTAGCCGAACCACACACCGAACGGGCGCTCGAACCGAACCGAAAACCATCGGTTCGGTTTAGTTCATTGTCGAGTTTTTACAGCTTTTAGTGCTTATGTACGGAAAATGATTCTTGTAAATTTTGGAATTTTATAAGTTTTTTTTTCCAAATTTAAAGCGCACACACACATGCTGCTAGAAGAAGATGAACAGACGGCTGACTATAATATTTTAAAACTTACAACTAAAATTTAAAGATCAAACCAGTGCTTGTTGTGCACACTATTATGTGTCAAGATCAGCCTTAAGTTCTGCCCTCAGTTCATCTCACAGCTGCATGTGTGCGCACGCCCTTAGGTTAAATTAAGTTTTTCTGATGGACCTAGGGTCTATACAAGGGAGACAACTTATAGATGTTCGGATCGATGTTGATCCCAATGCCAATTGATTTGTGGGAGTATTCCATTTTCTCAACGGGACGATGTTCGTGAAATGAAAAAAGTTTAACTTGATTGGAATTTTTGAAGTGAGAACATTGTACGACAAATGAGAAAATCCGTTTCTACATTTTTGACAACAATTATCAAGATGACTCGAGTCCAATTTTCTTGAATATTTCCCTCTGCGTATAACTTTTGCATTGCTGTCGCAGTTTTCATTGGTGGACTTTGGTAGAATCGCGCTGGTTTTTACCAGCAACTAAACCTCACTATATACGCCCCATTTGGGTCCTTTAACTTTCTGTGTAGAAATTTCAAAGACCCTCCTGATAATTTAAAACAACTTAGAACCGATTTGCATCTTCTACATAGACTAATAAATTACAGGGTGGACTGACACATATCAGGTAACTGGAAGCCAAAGTTTTCTTGGTTTTTCTTTGGTTAGATTTAAATGATTCAGATGAATGTAAGGCTATAATTCTAAGAGTCAATGGCTGGATCCATCTGTTTAACATGATCATGATTCTAAGTACTGTTCTCTCAAATATTATTGTAAGCTTCAACCTCAACCATATTAGCATCAAAGTAAACATTTCGTAATAAAATTATTTTCATATGCATAATGTTAAGATAAAGCTGGAGAGCTTAGAAATTTATCAACCATTCTCATTCTCTCACTCTCAGCAATGAAAATATCTAGTTTCTGATTTCTATAGTAAAATAGTTTCATCATTTGAAGAGCTCTCAATTTCTATTGATAAGTTCTCATTGCTGTTATTTTGTTGTTGTTTGCTTGCTAGCTAATAAAAATTGAATAAAATCGCGCGTTCAATAACAGCGACAAAGCCAAACTTGAGGGGAGGCCTCTCATGGCTCTCATGATGATGACGACGATGTTGTTGCCGGGTGACCCCGTTCGATTGTTCTATAGGCAGAATAATCAATTAAATATCACAACAACAATTACAAAATCTCATATGACCAAACCGAGTGAGTGCACTTTTAGAGAATAGAAAACAAACACAACAAATTAATTTGAATTAATCAAGCTTTGCGCAACTGTTATACGATATATAACAGTTGAAATTGAAAGCGAAATTGTCAAATCAAGTGGAGCAGACGAACTATTTTAATGGAATTGGCATGCAGGCGAACAAAAAAACCTAAAACAAAATTAAAGTACAGTCCCGTTTCGTGTCTGTCTGTTGATTTCCTTGTTTGCGTTGTTGCATTTGACTATTGTTACTATTATTAGCCTAAACACGTTTTGTTGTTGCTGGCTGACAACTTTTTTTTTTTTTTGTAATTTACCTGTGCGCTCATGTCTGTAATTATCCAGCCAACCTCGCTCTTCACCTAGTTGGGTGTTGTGTTGACTGACACCCCTGGCATACATATTTTGTTGGTATTATCTCTAGATTAGTTTTATTTTGTTAGTATTATTCTTAATACTAAGAGGGCAGTTGGATAAGTAAGTGCAATACATGAAGGTTGACTCATTTTTGAATTTGAACAAATGGGACATTTTTTGTCCACCAAACAGGGCTTTGGATCCTTCGAATGCGAGACGCAAGAACAAAGCAGATGTAAATGCTTGAAGTACTTGTGGGCATTGTCGGTCAATTGTTCTGCGTGTGTTAACATTTGTCCGGCGCTCTTGTCTCTGCTTCAAATTGTTAATGTCAACTTTGGAAAGCTCGTGCCTCTGGTGATAGAAAAGAACGCAGAAGAACCCTTTTAATGTTGACAGATAATTGTTAACTATTTCTATACAAATAAACAAATAAAGTTGCTACATTCTTTCATTTATTTCATGTAATTGTTGATCTATTCTTGCTGCCCTAACATTTCGCATGTCTATTGCTGCATTCGTTCGACGTCCCAAATAGCCACCTCTACGTGTTGCTGGCATTGTTTACTGTAACACGTTCGGCTCTATTTAACTGTTTAAGCTGCCCTCGCTTAACATTGGCTTGTTAACTGCTAATTAAAATAAATTAACACATTGAATTCCTTGCCAGAATGGGAGCATCAGCAGCAGCAGCGGCATCGTATTGGGATTTTGTCATATGACGATTAACAATAGCGGGGGTAAAAATCCATCGTTAATTGTAATGCCCGTCTGCCGCCTGCACGCCCTCAAAAAGCATTTCATTAGGAAGTTGTTGCTAATTGAACTTTAAATAGCAATTTTTTATATTTTTTTTTTTTTGTGTAAAGAAATGAAAATTTTTAAAATATCAATTGAGTCTATAGATTTAGTTTAAACTGTTGCCTAAACTTGAAGAGTTTAGCACGTATTGATATGCTCAGAAATCAAAAGTGTACTACTGAAGGTGGGGGGAAGAGTTGTGAGTGGGATGGGGGCAAAAAGCAAAAGAAACATATTTAGTGTAAAACTAGAGATAAGACAATTTCAAGCGAATTTTATTTATAAACATCGTAAAATCATAATGCCTAACAAAATAACGACTCATCTTTTGAGGTTTGCTTTAACAAATATATTTTATTTTTGAGAAACCACAGTCTGACTATAAATAATCGTTTGGAACATTTGGTAATCGGTGGGATTAATGTCAAGTAAATTCGACTCCCATCCCCAAGGCCTACTTTAAAGACAAAAATCACTTTGCTGGTCTTCTCTTCTCTCTTTTGATAATTCCTTTCTTCCAATAATAATGCAAGAACAGTAATCAACTATAAACTACATAGCACTATCTATGATTCATTTGGACAATTATGATGGATTGGTCAAAATGTCCTTACTTTTTAGGGAAGGTCAACAAAGGAAAAAGTGGGTTCGTAATTGAAACTTGTTTGTCAAGTTGAGAAGGAAAAATGAAAAAAAAAAAATTTTTTTTAAATACGACAAACAAGGGAGAGAGCTGAAAGGTCCACTTTTAAAAGATAAATCCCTAACCTATAGAATGGAAATTTAAGAATCTCTTAACTTATTGCCCATTAAATACCTTATTCAAATCGTCCAATTGTCTTTTATTCTGGAAGAACCAATTGGAACTAATACATTATATCCATTAGAAGCGTACATACATTTTGTAAAGTAAATGCTGGTACCGAAATTGTCCGCTGGAATCAATTTCTGTGTTCTGAAAAAATAGGAACGCAAAAGCAAGAGTACGAGAAGTTTCAACCGCTACGGAACTATAAGCTGAGGGACACAATTCTGTTTAAAAAAACGATGAAATCCGCACTGGAAGGACGTAGCCTTAAACCGTCTACAATGCCAAAAGACTTAAGCTTCCACACCCAACCCTGTCATCAAGTTTTTTACCATCACAGCGAAAACTGCGTCGGCCACGGACGGCCCCTCCTCGGTGGAGGTCAAAAAATTTGATAGGTGGATAGCGATGCGGCTACCGTGGGCAGCTAGCGATAGCTGGGTGTAAGTGACTGAGGAGGGGATTTTCAATTTATGGCAAATTAAACAAAAATGTTGTATAAACAAGTGAGAAAGTCGGTCCAGCCCTACTATAATATACTCTGTACCCTTAGAGTAGGGCTGGGAGCAGATGCAATGAAAAACAACTGCGATTATAGTTGCCGGAACATCTGTTACATCCAAAGAATCTTCCAATTACTAGTCCTGGACTATGACCGAAATCTCAAACAGATTGACCCTGTTGATAGTATGCTCGGCTCCCTTAAGACTATAGAGGAGTCACCGCCCAAGGTGTATCCGTACATTTGACTTGTACGGCCTCCTCCTCGAGTCACCGATGTGTTGCAAATTTCGGAATTTGCTTAGTACGGTAGGTTGTTTTAGGGTGTAATTAACAAATTAAGAAATCAAAAAATTTTAATTTGAGTGTTAACCTCTGCGAAAAGCTTTCAAAGTTTCCCACAAACATTACCTATACATTGATTTTTAATCGAGCAACAAATAAATATGGAGTAGATATTAAATGTATTTTTGGTCGGTAAACTTAGAACTATTTTGACGAAGCTTGCCCATTTCTAACGAAGAGATGTCGTTTATCTTCGCTTTTATGTGAGACTAAATTTTCCTCATCCTTCAAAGTTTGGAAGTGATCAAATGAACGATAGTCCATTTTTAATCAACACCGTATAAATAGACTAAGGTATGCGGAATGAATTACGAACAAAAACTTTAACAAAAGGAGAAAATATATTTAATGTCCGAGAAACTTAAATACTAAATATGTTTTTATTTACAATTTAAATATTTTTACAAAATAATTTCATGACCATAGCGATCCGCCTTCTTATATTTTGGGGAACTTTGCGATCTAATTCAGGAGAATTCCTCTTGTATCGATTTTCGCAAGCTCCCTTTTGATTTTTGAGATCAAGCAATTGATGTTTTTAGGCTTATATCCTTTGCCGTAGACATTTTTCAATTGGCCTTAATTGGGGTACATAGGGGGGTTTTGCCACATTGGGAACATATTGGATACTTCATATATCAAGTGCCTCTAGTGTTATTTTGGCATAGTGAGCAGGTGCTAAATCGGGACAAAATACCGTGTTGTCATTCGAATGAATGAAGGCAATTGTCTATGTAAATCTTGGTATTTATAGCTAATCCTGCCTTGAAGAATACTGGTTTGCTGCATTCATAATAAAACCTTTTTGGGATACTTGGTTTTTGTTATTTGAGTGATATTAACAGGTGGCTGAGTATAAGGAAGCTTGAAGTAGTGTTTGGGTGACCACTCGTGGCCCTCTACTGTTAAGTAAGTCTCATCCATATAAACTTTTGATGATTTTGGAGAGAAACAAATTTCTGGAGAGAGCTCTAGCCGATTTTTTAATGGTCTTCCTTTGCGGTTCAGAAGCAGTAGTCACGGTTTTTTTTTTTGAACATTTGATTACTCCCATGTCTTTAATATACTTTTTTATAGTTTCGTCACTGACATTATATTTTTTTGCGAGCGCACGATAGGATTTTGCTGTGCAACCCACATTTTCAGCCTTTAGCTCTTATTTCAGAACGCGGTAAGTTGCATTTTTTCCGGATCCAGGTTTTTTCCAATTTTTGTTCCACTCTTCACATCCGAAATCACTTTATAAATAAAAGTCTTCTTGAAACCCATTGCCGAAAATAGTGATATATATAATTTTTCGTCTGCTTTGGATTGTTGGTGCAATATGTGCAAATTTGCTTTCGTCGCTCTGCTGCTGTTTCGATTTCTGCGTGTCTTTCTTGGAACTTTATGAGAGCCCTTGAAAAAATGTTTCGATTTCATTCCGCATACCTTATGCGCAGAAACGGCCGCAACCGTGATGCGTATCACTTCAATTCAGTTGGTGTGGGGCCTCACTTTAAAGATATCCTGATAGCCTCTTAGTGGACGGTAAAAAATTGCTTTCTTCTGGAAGTAAACAGCGCAGAATGTTAAAAAATATTGCAGTTATTTACGATAAATATGTATAAGTAAATACAAAGTGATTGTTTTAGTGACCTATTGATTATAAATCATTAAGTTATGATTTTGTCCTGTCCATAACTTTTCTAAAACAAGACACGCACAACACCACAAAGGAGGCTGGTTGACAGTAAAACTATTTCATAAATACCAATTTAATCTTCAGCTGTCTGCGCCTGTCCTTAGTGTGTTGGCAAAAGGTACCTCATGACAGAATTGCTATGACCGCTTGGAATCCCAAAGGCAGGCTTATAGCAAATCCGACATCAGCAGCAAAAGCCAAAAACACTAAGGTTTTGATTGTGTGTGCATTAGACTGAACATAATCATATGGGAATTTTTTTTTGGAAATGTTCTGTTCCTCAGGGTCCAAAAAATTCGTAATAATTTCTAGTTACCATAATGAGAAACAAAAATTCAAAATTTTAAGATGTAATACTGGCGCCGTGGGCTTAAAGTTGCTACATTAAATTTTAATTTACCCTTTTTAATTTTACTTTTTCGTAGAAGTAACCTTTAAAATCTATTTTTAAAATATTTCATGCAAAATGTCGGATATAGAGGATTCGAACAGCATTTATTTGATTGGCGCCTGGCGGGCAGAGCTGATGTTAGCAAAGCTATCTAGAAAAGATGTCTTGGCGGTTCTTCTGCATAATCCAAGAGGATGCAAATACTCATTAAGGGTCAGCCTAAACCTCACTATCCTTCAAATTGATGGTGTCTTCAAGTCATTTGGGCTTACCAGGAAACTAGGAAGAAATGTGTGCAGAAGCGCAAGGAAATAATGGTGGTCGCGATAAAGAGTTGTACTGCAACAGAGAAAAGAATTTTATGGACTGTTTATTTACTGAAAGCCTCAAAGTTGTGAATGACGTCGGAGAAAGAGGCGTGAAACTAGCTGAGGACTGAGCAATGAGCTCTTTACAAAACTCGATGCTGCACCTTCTTCAATGCATCGAAGAACACAGACAATCCTATCCTAGCAAAAGAACTACTATTATGAATAAATTTGAATAACAGCAAACAGCTTTTGTGGAATGACTCCTAATTTCGACTTGTATTTCTTAGTTTTTGGTTTCTTGTTCGGCTCTTATGCATATCCATGATTAGTAAAAAACCTTGAAAGCAAGCGATTAAATCTGCTAAACACTTTATTTTATTCTTGGACAATAGTCAAATTATGAAGAATTCCATGCAAACAAAGCCAGCGGAACATGGAATGTCCGGGTGAAAATTCTTAAGCCCAATGCCCACTTCATCTCACGGTATGTCACATACCGATCCTGCAGTATTAATTTAGGCACAGCATTGATTATTTCTGGCACAGCAACCGTTTTTAAGTTGAACAAAAACGTTTGGCAAACTAAACGTTAAAATTTCGAAGTTTTGTTTTTTATTACGTTAACTAGAAATTATTACGAATTTTTTGCGCCCTGAGGAACAGAACATTTCCAAAAAAAATATTTTTCATATAAGGGACGTTCAGTCTAGTGTGCATCCCGTATCGGCCCTTCTGTTGTTAGTGGGAGAAATTCTTTCCCCGCATTTAACTAACACAGGCGCCAATTGATTGAATTGCCCAAAGCAATAAAACAGGGGTGTTGTTTTTTAATGAAATTATTTTAGATTTAATTTCTAACAACTGTGTCTGTGTGTTTATCACAAAGTTATTGTTTTAGTGAACTTTAGAATATAAATCGTATCCCGGTTTTGTGGGGGTTTGGGGTTCTTTAAATAAATTTTTTCCACATTTTGTCTTGGTTGGATTGAAAAAAATTGTCAATGGTCTTGGTACCTTTTGGTCAAATGTTATGAATTCAAACCAAATCTACACCAACTTTAGGCAAAGGCAACAGTACGTAAAAAAAATTTTACCCAATCCAAAAAAACACAAACAATTTTAATTTTTTGTTGTGCTTATAATTCACTACAAAACGCTTCAATATAATATGGCCTTACAGTTTCCCCCCTAATGGGCACACTTAAAAATTTGCTGAATTGCTTGCTTAATTTTCTGTGCTTCTGAGAACATGCCTTAAACCGAGAACCAAGGCTTTGTTGGTGAAACTGTAAACGCCGTTTGGTCTATTTTTATCTCTAGTTTTTGGCCAATACAGAATCGATAATGGGTTGGTGTTTCATTGCAGGTAAAACTGTATGTTGCCCATTAAAAAATGCCCATTAAAGCTGATCTAGAAAAACTCAAGCTGTTCGGGGGTCCCTTAAAAGACCTTTTTGAGAAAGTTAATTCCTAACTTCAGTTAGCCTTGACAAATTATTCATAAAATAAATATTCAATAGAAAGAAAATAAATTAAATTGCAAGTTCTTATTCTAACTTCAAGACAGACATATTTCATAACAAGAGAAGAGGTATTTGCAATATTTTCAGTGTTCGGTAGATTCTCACCCTTGAAAACCTCTCCCCATTATCATCATCTGTAATTGTTATGACAAGGCTTGACCCAACTGGGAGGCAACTTTCCCACATTTTGTCCTATCAGTGTGGCCTTTAATGGGATGAGTTAATTAATTGTTTAATGATGACAAATAATAAAGAAAGCAACGACTGAGATTAACAGACGGCATCACGTGTGTGTGTGTGTTCTAGATTTACTTTACCTTATCAGAATTGTTATCAGTGAGACGAGAGCGAAGTTCGATTAACTAAATAAATAAGTTGATAGAGTTTATGTGTTTGTTTTTAGTTGTCAAAGCGAAAATTTATATCCGTTAGTTGGATTAGCTGAAAATGATTAGCGTTTAAATATTGATTTTTGCCAATATAAATTGAAATTGGACAGATAAAATTTCAATCAAATTGTTTTTTTTTTGTGTTTTCTGTGGTCATTAAACGAGACATCCGTTGCTCTTGTTGAAGTTATTATTATTATTTAGCTTCAATTGGCATCAATTATGTTGATATAGAAAATTATTTTGTATGCTGGCAATTGAATTGTGTTCCAGAATCTTTATTAAGTTTCTTCTTTTTTCTTAATTTTTACAGTTGATACAAATTTGCTGAACAACAACAACGAAGTGGCCTTGGATGAGAAACAATTGCTGGCGACCAGCGATAATGAAAAACAACAGCAACAGCAGCAGCAGCAAATTGAGTTGGAATATCAACAACAACAGCAGCAGCAGCAGCAACAACAACAGCAGCAATCACTGCTACAGCAGCAGCAGCAGCAACAGCCAACAAAAGTGCCAAATCTGGTGGTAGCTGTGGCAACAGTGGCACCTCAACTACAGCAACCTGCACCGCAGCAACATCAACAGCAGCAAACTTCACCAGTGGTGCCTACCACCACCATCACCACCAACTACCATGAACAACCAACAGCAACAGCAGCAGCACCACAGCAACAACAACAACAACAACAACAGCAGCCGCAGCCAAGGAAACCCCCTCAGCAATATAATCAATCGCAGCAGCAACAAGTTCGTCGCAAATATTCCTCCGAGTATAATCATCATCAGCAACAACAGCAGCAGCAGCAGCAGAGTAACGACTCCTCCATTCAAACCACCAAGACCATGTCCTGGACCAATTCAGCTCAGCATAAAAAATCTACACAATCTGTGGCTGTCACTGCCTCACCTAACAATGTAAACAATGCAGCCGCCGGATCCTCTACGAAACCTGGTTATAGTCATCCCACCAAGACTTATACCAATCAGCAACACTACCAGCAACAGCAGCAACATTATCAAAATAATTACAACAACAATCAACCTCAGATGAGGACATATGGCACCATGAAGGTGCCCTCATCGCCTGTGGCCAGTACTGCGCCCACACTAGAGCGTAAAAATAGTCAACAGGGTGCCACAGCAACAGCAACATTAGCTAATCCTACCACAGCAACACCCACAGCAGCAGCAGCAGCAGCCACAACAACAACTACCTCAACGGCCAGCATCACAGCCACGCCAAATCAATTCCCACAGGAGTCAAGCCACAACAACAACAATGCTGCTGTTCCCCCTAGCAAATCCCATTCGGGCAAAAAGCACTCCTTGCCCGAGCCCGCTCTTAGCTCAGTGGTATCCACTTCATCCCAACCTCCTCTCAATTTGGCTCCTCCCGTGCCGCAAAATAATCAAACAAATGCCGAAAGTGCTCAACCTTCGTGGGCTAGTCTCTTTGCCAGCAAGAAACCCGTAGCAAAAGTGGCTCCCTATGAGGCCAGCAAATCTCTATCGCTGCCACCACTACCCACAGCAACAGCCGCCACTCATTTGGTCCAGCCTCAGCCTGCTCCAGTTCCTGTTACCCCCCAACAACAGCAACAACAACAACAGCCTATCAATGCAGCTCCTTTGCCCGCCGCCGCACCCGCCACACCTCTAATTACACCCGGCACACTCTCCTATTCGGCTGCCTCGGCCCAGGCAGTGCCAGCTTCTGCCGCCGTAAAACCTCTAAAAGCAGAACCGCCCCTACGTTCGACTGCCTCCTCCTCCGCCGCTCAAATCGATGAATGGACCAATAAATATGCGGAATTTCTAACGCGTCACAAAACTCAATTGTCGCCCATCAGTCTACGTCCACGTGGTCTAACCAATCGCTCAAACTATTGCTACATCAACTCCATACTCCAGGCCTTATTGGGTTGTTCGCCATTTTACAATTTGCTGCGTTCCATACCCAAGCAGGCGGCTGTATTGAGTGAGGTGAAGACGCCCACCGTGAATGCCATGTAAGTGCGGATAAATACTGACACAAAAAAAAAAAAAATCAATGCCAGAGACCAGTCAACAGACATCTTGGCGTCAACCAGCTGATGCTTGTGTTACGTCTGTGGCAGAGTAAAAGTGAATGGATTTCGTATGCGTTCGAAGGGTGGACACCGTTTTGGTGTCTATCCTGTGAATGTGAAGGCCAATTCTAAAGTGTTTTTAAGTGCTCAAGCATAAGTTTTGTTTTTTTCTACTGGCTTTATGCGTAGCAGTTGGCACGGACATTAGTATCTGATTTTGTTTTTATTGTAAGTTGGGAGATTAATTTTCTGTTCATTTTGGTTAGACCTTGAACACTTAATTTTAGGGGGTCAATTTTTTTTTTTTCCCCATTAGTTTTATAAAATGACTTTAAAAAAGAACTCTTAACTAGGAGTGGATTTCTCAAATGTCACTGGTTCAGGTCAGATGCCAAATCGGTCTCAAAGCGATTCTAAAGTATGAACTTGAAATTTGGTGTGTAGTTTGGTGATATGGAGTGTGATATTTAACTAAATCAGGACCAGAATCAAACCAGTAAATAAACCGGTTAAAAACTGGTTCAGAGCCATATCTTAGAATTTATTTAAGATATAATTTAGAATATAATAGGGCTTTCAGACCGTATGTTGGTAAAATGGAGCTGAATATTTTAAGGGATCAGGAGCGGTATCGATCCTGTTTTGTACCGGTTCAAAAGTGGTTGAGAACCATATCTCAGAACTTATTTAAGGTATGAACTTGAAATTTGGTCTGTACACAGAAAACAAAGATCCAATACTTTCCGTTTGGAATGTATATTATTATCGTGTTCTCTTTTTTGTATTAAAAGTATCCATTACTTATATCGTTTGGATGAATTTCAGCTACATTGGATGAAAATTTAAGATCTATTTAACTTTTAATGTATACGATTTATCAGGGTTGGGTCCCAAAGCATTAGCATTATTTTGGATTTAGCATTAAATTTAAATGATAATTCAAAAAAAATTTTAATTGGCGTTATAAATTTTATTTCCAATTAAAATATTTTTAATTGGCATTGAAATGAAAAAAAATTTAATTCAGAAATCTCAATTAAAATAAAATAATTGTAATTTAAAATTTTCAATTGGAATTCAAATGAAATTATTTTAATTCAAATTTTTCAATTGGCATTAATATAATAATTTCAATTTATTTATTTTATTCATTCCAAAATGATCTTGGGTGGCAGCTGGAGGCACTCTGACCCAGCACAGAGGGTGAAGCCACAAAGTTGTTCATCACGAACAACAGTACATGAAAAACGATTAATTATAATTTCGAGTGCGTTGCGCAACACTCTTCCCTGGTATTTGGTACTTCACTTACCGTTTCCAACACTTCGAAGTATTTACCGCTCAAGATTAGAATCTTCTTGCTCTCTTCAATCGGGATATCAGCAGAATTCGGGCTTGCTTCGCTGATGGTAAAGTCTGGAGGCTGCTGTTAAAAGCATGGATCCTTAATACTATGGTCGGAATCGACATGGTTGTTGATTTCGCAAGAAGTCATATTGATACCACAATAAAATTCACTGAACATTTTCAATTCAATCGTTCTAAACGCGATTTAACACTCAATTCAATGCCATTTGAAAATTTTGAATTACAATTATTTTATTTTAATTTCAATTGAGAATTTTGAATTAAAATTATTTCATTTCAATGCCAATTCAAAATATTTTAATTGGAATTGAAAATTATTAATGCCAATTAAAATATGTTGAATTTGCATTGCCAGATTTAATGCCAATTCAAATTGAGCATTATTTATTGGCTTTACCAATTATTAATGCTAATTGATAAAAATAATGCCAGCGGCACAACCCTGCTCTTTATATCCTCTTATTTTTGATAATAATATCCAATATATCATATATAAAATAATTTCTTTGGTAATAAGGAGTTGGAAATATTAATGGATCAGGACCGGTATCGAACTTGAATATTAACGCTATTATAAGAAACATATCCATTGAATGCAAAGGACCCGGGCATCGTCGGTTATACAGCTAGTTGAAAATAAACTTGATCTGCCTGCAAGTATAAGTAGTAAATATCCTATACCTGTCAAACCTCTTACCATCACTGAGATCTCTTCGTTCATAAGCACGGACTGACAGATGAGCATGGCTATATCGACTCGGCTGTTGATTCGAAAAAGATTCCTTATCCCTGTTACGTACGTTTTCACAAACCTTATATACTCTGTGTACCTTTGGTAGTATAAAGAGTAGACATCGAATTTTAGGTTTTTATACCCGTTACTCGTAGAGTAAAAAGGGTATACTAAAGACGTGCAAATGTATGTAACAGGCAGAAGGATTCATTTCCGACCATATAAAGTATATATATTCTTGATCAGCATCAACAGCCGAGACGATATAGACTTGTCCGTCTGTCCGTCCGTCCGTCTGTCTGTATGAACACCTAGATCTCAGAGATGGTAAGAGATAGAGGTTTGACATGTATGGGACAAATGCTTCTTTTATCTGCACGCAGATCAAGTTTGTCTCAAATTTTGGCCACGCCCCCTCCCGCCCCCGCAATTTGGAAAAAACGTTATATCTCCTACAGTTTTAAAGATAGATAATTCATACCTTCTAGAGATAGTTAGTAATTAGCAAAATGAATCGATTTGTCGAAGAAATAATAAAGATCGGATGATCTCCCACCCTAAAAAATGTTGCATACTTTTTGGATGGTCACACTAAGGAACATGTTTTTTAATGAGTAACGGGTATATCGAAGTCGGTAAGAGCCGACTTTAACTTACGCTCTCGTTTTTTTCGTTGTTGGTTTAAAAATTTGAAATTTTGGCATTGGACTAGTAAAAATATTGGTAATTTTTTTAGACCATCATTATAAATCTGGTTCAAGGTCTTGTTAAGCTTGCACATGACTTCAAAAAGCAAGAACACTACACACCACAAATTAGGCAAGTTGATCGTACAGCTGTTTCATTGGAATTTTCACCAAATCATCAGCGATCTTTGCCCACTTGTACTGAAACCAACACCTTTTACTCCATGTCAGAGCTGCCATAATCGTTTGGAAATTCCTAAACGACTTGACAGCAAAACACATATGAGAATAGTGCTGGCTGCCAGTACCCTTTGTATGTGTGTGTGCCCCCAATTTGATCTTGTTAAATTAGTAAGAGAGATTTCCTCCCCACTTCAGTGGCTAATAGTTTGAGTACAGAATAGCATACAAACCGGGCTTTTATGCTGCTATAAATGAAACTATTTCTTTTTAGTTTTAGCAACCACGCCGTGTCTGTCGCTTTTTACACACGTATGTGCTTTAACGACCTTTATAATCATCAAACCAACAATATTAGCTGGCTCGAGGTCTCGGTATGCTTGCACATAACTTTAAAAAGCAGAAACACTACACACCATAAAGGGAAATAGGTTTTTTAGATAAGAAGCACAATTATGGTAAACGGTTAGTATCTTACTGTAACACCGTGTTATCGTACGGTTTGCGTCGTTTCGTATAGACCGCAAAAGGTAGTTTTGTGAATGTGTGTTAAGTTCACGTTTGAGTCAGGGACGCGAGCCTTAACATAAAAATACTATAAAACTTCGATTTTGAATTGCATCAGCCTGGCTTGTATACTTAGTTGCAAGCAAAAATAGTGGACCTGATGATATTATTGTATCTTTACTTATTTGCTTTCGTTTTGGCATTAGTTTCTTCTCCGTCATAGTAAAATTATATAAAACATTCTGTATGCTTTGGTCCATAATCTTCACCCTTGGTCATCCATGGTACTTTATCGCGGTTCGGTAAGATCACAATCATACTAATGCAGTTATTTGTGGAACTTAAAAGCAGTTTCTTAAGTAATTATTGAATTTACCACCATGGAGGACCCTTAGCTTAAAGGTGCACTAATGCAATAGATCTGAAATGATTTTCATTTTAATAGGCATTTAAGTCTGGTGCAATATAGCTTTTAATCCTCATTGATTGTAATTTAAATGGTTTAAAATAAGATTTTGCTTTTTCGTCCTTCCTTTTCCATTCTCTAAAATCTATTGTTCTTTTCAGAGTGTAACAAATCTACTTGAGGTTTGAACCTAAATCATTTTACAATTACTGTACCTAACTGAAGACGAATTTTGCTCGCCTGCGTGGTGAACACATAAAATTGGAAACCTTCTTTTGTACTTGAATCTGTACCTTAGTTAGTTTTATTTTGAACCCTGAATAAAAGGCTATTTAGATGTGCAGACGCCTACTTGGAAGCATATCTATTCTATTATATTTTCTGTGTATACAAGAGCTCTCTGTAGCAGCGACGTCGATACACAGACAGTATACGAGCTTACACTGCAACATCTAAAAAGTATTAACTGAGAGCGCTCCTCTCTTTTGCAACAACAAACAAGTTTTAAATGAGAGCTAAACACACACGCATTGCCAAAATGATCATGCAGTCTTCCCCAGATTTCCGATCATTCACCTGCGCAGCTGAGAACTCAAGTAGCTGTGTTGCCGATTTTCAAAACTGTCCTTCAATAATGTGCGAATAGCTTTCGCCATTAACAAAATGTAGCTTCTCGTGCCGTTGTAGCTTTGGCTTGTCAAAATGAAGCAATCGGTTATCCCTTCGAATGGAATAGACACGTAGTGATCTGGTTATCAATTTTAGCTACAAAGTTTAGAATAAAACTATATCCTTGGTGTGAATTTGATCCACTGTGAAGTTGTTCCTTAACTCCAAGATCATAGTTCAATCCTCATTAGCCGCTCGGAGCTTCTCTGTGATACATTTTAAACAGAGATTGCACCGCCCAGGTCTTCTTAGGAAAGCTCCACTCCATGCTTGGTGGCTAGGTTTTCCCATTGAAGAAATAATTGCTAACGTTCACCGGGCGTGCTGAAAACTTTTTGAACCTACTTAAAATGCATGTCTGCAGTAGTTAAAAGCAGCCAAGCAACCTAGTTTCGAGGTATTGCATTCTGTTCGTGAAGCTTGACAGGCGAAACAGCACATTTTTTTTGACAAAATATTAATGCAGACTCTCGACCTCTTCATATTTCAAAATACTCCATGCCTTAGTATATTATTAATATAAAAGAGTTGATACATCTTCCCTAATAAGTAGGGACTTCCATGTACAGTTTCTTTTTTTAGAAAATGATATTTAAACCGAGCATTATGAAAAATCCAAATTCCCAATACTCGTAAGCTCAGTCACTCCTAAGTGACTCTTTTCATTCAGGGCAAGTTTCCTTTAATTTCACTTACTGACCGCATAATCCAATCCAGGAGCGGGTTTTCGAAAATCGTAAACCCTAGCTCAATTTATTTTTATCGGGATATCAGCTTTCTATTTTTTTCGCATATTGTGCTCACAAACCAATTTCTAAGTCGATCGGTAAACGGAATCTTATGCCCTTACAAACTCTGCCGCGAATTGTCTAAAGCCAATTTAAATTCAAATT
Source organism: Lordiphosa stackelbergi (assembly GCA_018904235.1). Classification (NCBI taxonomy): domain Eukaryota; kingdom Metazoa; phylum Arthropoda; class Insecta; order Diptera; family Drosophilidae; genus Lordiphosa; species Lordiphosa stackelbergi. The sequence continues at coordinate 19,291 of JAEIFU010000670.1, read as the reverse complement.
TTTATAAATTTTTTATATTCCAGGATGTCTTTTATGACTAATTTCTCATCTCTGCCGAGTGGTTTACGTCTGCGCCTAAACAATAATAATCTGAACAACAAGGCTGCCCAGAACAAGGGCAAAGATGAATTTGCTGGTGTAGATCTACAATGTGATATTGCCTTTGAGCCCACAGAAATTTACAAACTGTGGAATGATAGTCGCGAAGAGCATGTGGAGGGTCGTCAGGAGGATGCTGAAGAATTTTTGGGTTATGTTTTAAACAAGCTCAACGATGAAATGCTGGAGGTGAGTTTAAAATCAACAGTTTTGTGAGAGATGACTGAAAACTTAATCCATTTACAGGTTATCAAGCTGATAGATAAACCAAATCCTCAACAAAATGGCCAGGAACCGCCCGAACCAGAAGATGGTGGCGATGTTTGGCAGGTAAATTACATCTTAATTGGGTTGTAACTATCAATTATCATTGTTTTACTCTGAACAGATGATTTGTAATAATCGCAACAAGGGCAGCGTAACACGCCAGACAGATTTTGGACGCACTCCCATCAGTGACATCTTTCGTGGTGAGCTACGTTCCCGTTTGCAACGCGAAGGAGAACATTCAACAGATGTTATACAGCCCTTCTTTACCCTTCAATTGAATATTGAGGTAAGTTTATTGGATAAATTTCGTTTCATCAAATCAAAGTGGTTAAAAACGGATCTAAAATTAGTATGTTAAGGCCAATTTCCAGAACGCACGAAAATCAATTTTTATGTAGTAGTTCACATGAATAGAACCACTTTTGAACTGTTTTGATATATAAAATGCTATTTCAAAGCAGTCTTATTTGAATGAATTATTGTGGCGAAATACATTTTCATGTCATGTGGAATCAGGCCTTTAAAAAGAAAATCACCATATTTTCTTCCTTTGTTCTTACATCTTTTAAAATGTAACCAATTTTGGCATTGTCTCCCAATGGATTTAACCCAGAAAAATTGGTTCTTTAATTTTCGAGCTAATCTATTAAAATATTATAAATTTAAAATGCATCTTAACAAAATTTGAAAATATGATGTTTTAAGTGAAAGCCGGAGCATGTTTTTGCAACATCGACTGCAGGACAACTGAGAGGAGATGAGAAATGAACCTGTAAAATTATATTTTGATCAATATGAAATTTTTTACAAAAAACAGTAAGCAATACAGCGAATATTTCTGCATCATTAAGTAAAAATCGTATTTATTTAATTATGCCAGTCTTAATATAAGTGAGCGTTATGTGTAAATACTTAAGTTTTCATACAAACAACAACAATTATAAGGAAAGATGAGAAAGGCAAAGATTTTGGTTAGCTGCGTTGTCTCTTTCTCGTTTACTCTCTTTTCTTTGTGCCCTAAATAAGGAGCCAATTTTAGTGAACATAAATCTAATCGAAATTTAGAATAGAACATGAAAAACTAAAATTAACCCATATTTTGGTATCTGTTTTGTAATAAAGGTTATAGGGTTACGGTCATAAGAACAAATTGTTTGTCGGTTACGGTTTCGGTTACAAATTTTTTAATGCTTTCAGCGGTTAAAGGTTACGGTTTCGGTTATGGTTTTATTCTCTGGCTTAGATAGATAATATACTGGAGTAAAATGTAAAATTGGCTATACAGCTCCTCCAACGGGGCCAAGCCAAGCTTCTTCAAGTTTAGTTATATTCGGTTTTATTTTGGTTAAAAATAACACATACAGAAAATGTTTGGTTTCATGAGCGCAGTAGTTTCTTACACTAAATAACTCGATTATACTTATATTCAGAATCTTTCATCCCTTAAATCTATCTAATCTAACGCTGGGTTTGTAATTTCAAAGTAGGTTGAACCGGAACAGTATACCGTTAAAAGCCGACTAAAATTCAGTACTGGTACCGGGACCGGAAAAGGTTTTATTTTTGGATACCGCTATTCGAGAACCGATATTTTTAGGAACAAAAAAAACCAAAACATTTTACCAGTACTGTTTCGGTTCTAAGGTTTTCTTTTTAATATCCGTAGTTTCGCTATATTCAGAGGTTCTAACTGCACCGTTAAAACAGATATGGTTTCTAACGTCTGTGCATGTATGTATCTTTGTCGAAGACTGAAACAAGAACAGCAAAGAAAGTTCTGTTTTTGCATGTTCTCTTTCCGCTAAGTCTTAGCCTTCTGTCGCTATTTAATACCGAACAAAAAAGCTCAGTAGTAAAGACGCCTACATAGCAAAGAAAGTTCTGTTTTTTGCATGTTCGCTTTCTGCTATGTCTTAGCCTTCTGTCGCTATTTTATGCAAAACGAAAGAGCTCAGTAGTAAAGTCGCCTATACATGGTTAGCGGTTAATCGTTGTAAAATTTCTATTCGTGTTTGTGGTTAAGATGATCAATGCAATCAAAAATTTATGAAAGGAATAAAACCTGTTAGTAGTCTAGTATATCTGCCTTCTTTCAGAAAGTATAAAAATAATTCAGACGATAAATTGTCAAATGTGAACAATTTTCATTCATGCAAAAAAAAAAAAAAAAACCACAACGATTTACTTCTAAAATTGAATTGCGGACATACACATTTACTCTTTCACGCGACTTAAAAAAAATTTTGACTGCGGCGCTCCATTTTCCCATATTATTTCTCCAACAAAAATGAAACTACTGACAACATTCGCTGACAAATTTTGTGTTTGCGGTGTGTGTTTTCGCTGGTGTGTGTGTAATGATCAACCTAAAATTTCGAAATTTAAAGACACAGACCAGACTATAGCTGACTGCCGCAACCTTATTGCATGATAATTCTTTATAGTTCGCGGTCCATCGATGGAATTCTTTAAGCAAAGCGGGACCTATACTAGGCGTTGAATTCTTGGGGTCGTTCACAAATTCGTTGTTTTTTTTATGAAAAGGAAATCTGAATAATTCAAAATTCATTTAAAAGATACCATGTATGATCCGGGATTATTGATCCCCTGCAATTATTTTGACTGAAAAATTTTAATAATTCGCGGTCCATGGAAGGTATTTTTTTTTTATAATTTTCGGAGAGAAGGCAGGAGTTCTACAGGCCTGTTACGGTTTTCACTTTCGACAAAAATTCGAATTGGTTAAATGTGCTGTTGTATTAAATTGATTGGATTGATCAGATAACAACGTTTTAATTTGAATCCGTCCAGTAAAGAGTAATTAGAAACAAATAGTTAGATACGGATTTCCTTGGATGTTTAATAGAAAATAGAACATGTAAAAAATTCGAATTCACTTTAGTGAAACCCGGAACATGGCAGCTATACATTTCCCGATAACTTTAAATAAAATTCTAAAAACCCAAAAAAAAATGTTCAAATTTTGACTTCTTCACCGCCCATTGCAAAAAGCTATCTACGCCACTGTGCTGGTTCCAGGTGCATTGATGAATTTGTTAAGCCCAGCATTCGTGTGGTAATCAACGAGCAGATTATTCGTGATGCGAGTGTCTCTCTGTATTGGATTGATATAAAACCGTTTGCATGATAAACGACCTCGGTTGCCGCGCAAAATCTACTGGGTTGTGCAATTTAATTAATCCGCAATCAGTACGGAATGTAGAACGCTTATTTTACGGTGTGAAGTTTAATATCTCTCCGCTAAGGAATCAGATGGATTGATCATCATACATTGAATGGTATAAGGCTTCTAAAAAGTAATCATTAATTTACCTTCTTTGTAACTTATTTTTTTTGGGTTGGAGTAACGTTTAGTTTGGTGAAGACCTTGTTTAATAAATATTATTTCAATCGTCCTCTGAATACAATCTTGTGAAATTTTTATGGCCAACTCGAATAATATTAAAGAAAATTGATCATTTATGTGCATATACATGTGTATAGCTTGCTTACCCACTTTATTTGGGCTTAAATTTTAAAATGTCTGTTAATTTCACCGGTCCATACCGGTGCGAACCGAATACCGAAATAAAATAGAACCAAAACAGAACCTTTTACCAGAACATAAGTTTCGGTACGTACCAGAACCGAAACCGGAAAAGAAATTCTATTCGGTTTGATTCTCGTATCTCTTTTTCTTAAGGTTGTTCTTGCTGGACAATTGTTCGTCATTTTTGCAAATAGTTTCATTTTTATAACTTTTGTAGCTTTCAAATCATTCTCGAATGTTTTTTAAGATTCTATAGCAAAACTTTTTTCGAAAAAGAGATGTCTAAATTGAGAACTGCTCACATCTTTTGTCTAGGTTTTACAAATACTTTTATTAATCTCTCCAACTCTTTCCCTTAACAGAAAGCCGCCTCAGTCAAGGAGGCCTTGGAAATTTTGGTGGGACGCGATCAATTGGAAGGTGTCACCGGCAGCAAAACCAAACAGGAAGTGGTGGCCTGGCAGCAAATGACTTTGGAGAAATTGCCAGTGGTCTTGATATTGCATTTAAAATATTTCGATTATAGATCCGATGGTTGCACAAAAATCTTGAAAAAAGTAGAGTTTCCCGTCGAACTCAAAATCGATGCCAGTGAGTAGAAAATGAAATACTAATGCCTGGTGTTATAATACTTTATACTCTACTTCTTCCCCACTCCCGCAGAGATTTTGGGCTCTAAGAAATCGTCACAGAAACAGCGTGCCTATCGTTTGTTTGCCGTGGTCTATCACGATGGCAAGGAGGCATCCAAGGGTCATTACATCACGGATGTTTACCACACCGGCTACAACAGTTGGTTACGCTACGATGATAGCTCGGTGAAACCGATCAGCGAGAAGCATGTGCTTCAACCGCACACGCCGCGTGTGCCTTATCTACTCTACTATCGTCGATGCGATACGGTGCCACAGCAGCAGACCAGCAATGGCGCTGGAGGATCATCCACAACAGCTGCCACCTCCTCGTCCAACAATGCCACGGCAGCTCCAAACAACAACAACAACAACAAGTGAAACTAAGTTGTGTCAGAAAAATACCTAAAAACAAAACTTTAAGTGTGTTAGGCGATGTTTTTCTTTTTCGTTTTCGTTTGTTTTTCTTTAGTGCGTGAGAGATTTGGTTATATATATATATATACAGTAATACATATATGATACACAAAATAATGATATATTTAAGCCCAAAGTCCAAAGCGCATGTATGTTTGTATAAAATGATTGTGTCTATATATATATTTATATATATGTATGGTGTGGCGTGTGTGCGTAAGTGCGTGAGTGTGTGTTAGCTCTAAGCTCTAGGCTAGACTGTAAGAAACGAAAACAAAAAAAAACTGTTGTACAAAGTAAACGCATGAATTATGTAACTAAAATACAAACAGCGAGCAAATTATGATTTAATTTTTTGGGCAAAATTGGTATAAAACAAACATTTAGAGCTGTATATAGCAAAAAAAAACTAGATTTACTCCCCCCTAAGTAGCATGCATTTAGCCAACAAAATAGATAAACACATTTTTTTTGGGTGTTCAAAAAAAAAAAAAGAAAGAAGCTTCAACCCAATTAAAATATATATATCAAATGCTTTGAATATGCTTTAATTAAAGAAACGAAAACATCTTTTGTATACAATACACCAGATATTTACAAACCGAAACACTTGGAATTACATACATAGCATTATTTTTATACAAATCGAAATAAGTTAACAAACAAACAAACAAAAAACAACAACGCGTTCATTTTGTAATTTATTTTGTAATAATCTTATACATAGTTATACATATATATATATATACATATTTAGAAATTGTTATAGTTAAAGTGAAACAGACTAATTTTTACTTTGTTTTCATTTCTTTTTATATTCACTGAAATTTTGTTGTTGTATAGAAACAAAATTGGCTTATTATATGGTGTATGGCCCTATAATATGTAATTGAAGTTAGACAAATTTGTAGTATTGGATTGTGTTTTATATAAAAATTAAATTAATTTTAAATTTAAAATACGAAATTGAAATCGATTAAGGTATTAAGTACAGAGAGAAGCCTTATTATTAAGTTAAACACGAAATTAATGTTAAAATTTAATACTTTTGGTTGGATTGTCTAAACTAAGGTATGCAGAATTGCTTCCATTTTCACTTTTGCAAAAATTTCTGTTAATTTTTCACGTTCGCACAAATTTTGCGCTTTTATGTCGGTTTCTGGACCAAATTTTATACTAAAATCGAAGAATATTTGCGAATTGAAAAATTTTACGGTTTTCGGTCTAAATTGACTCAAAATTTGTTTTCAGAACAATTTGGTAAAATTTGCAAATTGTTTATTTTCACAAAATTTTTGCGGTTTTAAGCTGGTTTTTGATCAAATTTTTACTAAAATCGAAGAATATTTTCGAATATGAAAAATTTTTAGGTTTTCAGACCGGTTTTCCGTCTAAACTTGACTCAAAATTTGTTTTCAGAACAATTTGGTCAAAATTCGCAAAATTTGTTTATTTTCACAAAATTTTTGCGGTTTTAAGCTGGTTTTTGATCCAAATTTGTTACTAAAATCAAAGAATATTTTCGAATTGAAAAATTTTTAGGTTTTCAAACCGGTTTTCGGTCTTAATGTGACTCAAAAATTGTTTTCAGAACAATTTGTTCAAAATTCGCAAAATTTGTTTATTTTCACAAAATTTTTGCGGTTTTATGCTGGTTTTTGAACCAAATTTGTTATTAAAATCGAAAAGTATTTGCGAATTGAAAAAATTTTATGTTTTCGCATCGGTTTTCGTTCTCAATTTGACTCAAAATAGCAAGAAAAATTATTCTCAATATTGTTAAATTTGTCAGCTGTGATTCCATGTTCATTTTCGCAAAATTTTTGCGTATTCAAACCGGTTTTCAGAACAATTTTTACATTTCATGTTCACAACATTTTTGCGGTTTTAATTCGGTTTTTGGACCAAATTTGTTATTAAAATCGAAAAATATTTGCAAAAGTTAAAAATTTTACCGTTTTCAAATCGGTTTTCGAACCAAATTTGACTCAAAATAGCGAAACAAAATTCTTAATAATGTTGAATTTATCAGCTGTGATTCCATTTTCACTTTCGCCAAATTATTGCGTTTTCAAACCAGTTTGCACAACCATTTTATTTAAAATTATCAAAATTTACCCAGTTTCACAAAATTTTTGTGGTTTTAAGCCGGTTTTTGGACCAAATTTGTTATTAATATCAAAAAATATTTGCGGAAGCTAAAAAATTTGGAGGTTTTCAAACCGGTTTTCGGACCAAAATTGACTCTCAGCAGCGAAACAAAGTTGTTATTCTTGTTGAATTTATCAGCTGTGATTCCATTTTAACTTTCGCTTAATTTTTACGTTTTCAAACCAGTTTTTCACAACAATTTGGTTTAAAATTCGCTAAATGTGTTCATTTTCACAAAATTTTTGAGGTTTTAAGCCGCTTTTTGGACCAAATTTGTAATTAAAATCGCAAAATATTAGCGAAATTCGCTAAATATGTCTGTAATCACAAAATTTGTTGCGGCCGTTTTTTGGACCAAATTTGGTATTAAACCGCAAAATATTTGCGAAAGTTAAAAATTTTACCGTTTTCAAATCTGTTTTCGGACCAAATTTGACTCAAAATAGCGAAACAAAATTCTTAATAATGTTGAATTTATCAGCTGAGATTCCATTTTCACTTTCGCCAAATTCTTGCGTTTTCAAACCGGTTTTCAGAACCATTTATTTAAAATTCTCAAGTTTCAAAAATTTCTTGCGGTTTTAGGCCGGTTTTGGACCAAATTTGTTATTAATATCGAAAAATATTTGCGGAAGCTAAAAAATTTCAGGTTTTCAAACCGGTTTTCGGATTGAAATTGACTCAAAGTAGCGAAACAAAATTTTTATTCTTTTTGAATTAATCAGCTGTGAATCCATGTTCACTTTCACAAAATTTTTGGTTTTCAAACCGGTTTTCGAAATAATTTGGTTCGAAATTCGCAAAATTTTTGCATTTTCACAAAATGTTTGCAGTGTTAAGTCGGTTTTGGACCAAATTTGTTATAAAAATCGCAAACTATTTGCTAAATTCACTATATTTGCTCATATTCACAAAATTGTTGCGGTTTTGAGCCGATTTTTGGACCAAATTTGATTCAACATAGCAAAAAAAAAAAAAAAACTACAGTTGTTGAATTTATTCGCTATGCTCCCTTAGTTTGATATTAAAATCCTTAAATTTTTGCAAAAGTGAAAAATTTTTAGGTGAATTCTTACGGTTTTCGGAATTAAAATCGCACAAATTTTGCGAAAGTGTAAGATTATAGGTTTTAAACCGACAAATCGAACAATTTTTGTGAAAGTGAAATTTAGGCACGACTGACAACTTTAGGACTCATTTAGAGTCATCCTCATCTGTATGCTTTTGTAGGTTTCTAGTCCCAATTTGTTGATATTCACAGGGCAGGTCGACTACCATGAAGTATGTGTTGCTTTTGGGTGTCTTAAACCAAACTCTGACTTTAAAGCAGCGCTGACCCTTGGTGCCTTCCCAGGGCCGAAAACATTTCGTTATTCACATGTACACTACCCGAGCGCTTGCCGAAGCTGAGACCAAAAGAGCAGAAAGCCGTCATTTGCTCGACAGAGTTCGAAGTGATTAGGTCAAAGCAAATTTACGGAGCTTTATTTTCGCTTGGCCTCGCTCTTGCTGGCCATCGCTGCTTTAAAGTTCGAGTTTTGAATCATTTCCAAAGATTTCAATTCGCTTGAATAATTTTTTCCAATCACACTCACTTCAAAGCTGTTTAAAATCGTTAAAAAAAAATCCAATCCAGGACTGGCTCGGTTTAGTGATTTTCTGAGGTCTTGAGTTAGAGCTAATGCCGCCATCTGATTTAGTAACAAAACTTGTTCTTGTCACTTCACACAAAAAAGTCATTCTATAAATCTTTAAACTTAAAAAACTCACAAAAAAATTCACTTTCAGTTCTGTTCCTTTGCCATAGAAATTTAGAAACGAAAAATTAAACAGAGTGGGAATCGATTTTAGTTTACTTTTTAAAAATTAGTGGAAGTGATTAGTAGACACCGGATTTAGCATATTTTTATACAAATTTTAATTCTTGTAGCTCAAAATAGAATGACCAAAATGACAAAAAATTTGATCAAAATATTTACTCCGTATTATTAATTTATTGCCTACTAGGATTAAAATCTGTTTCAAAATACGCAAAATCCGCTGTCTAGTGATTACATACCTGTTCGGTTCGGCTGACGTCTTAAAACAAAGCGATTTACACTGTACCTGTACAATTATTTGTTTGGGTCAAAAAAATATTGGTTCTTGGATAACTAACTTTAAGTACCGATTTCTCATCTCCTAGATCAGCGGTGGGAACGCTCTTGCTCACATTGCTACGTGATTTTTTCGGCAATTGGAGCTAGTCAGTGTCATTACAAATTGCGTGTGAACAACAACAAAGTCCATGCTAATCGGAGCACGGCGACTGCAAGAAACGCCCTCTGTGTGCGCAACAGGTGCATTTTTCGCCATCGAGACTCGCTATTGTAGTTGGACTGCTCCCAAACTGAAATTAGAAGGAATTAACAAGGTGAAGCCGTCAGCCTCTGCTGAGGGCCAGTTATTATATGCCTGTGAGATGGAAAGAGACGACTCGGCATTTGTTTGTCTCTGCTTGTGTAACGCACTGGCCGCTTGGCCCTACAAGCAGAAAGAGGGCTGTCTTGCTCGGCTTCACCTTATTAATTCCACCATGAGCCAGCAAAGGAGAGAGAGAGCATGTTTGTTTTACTTACAACCCAAAGGTTGTTGTGTTAAGCGAAATTTTGCTGTTTGAGGGGCAAAATGCGCGACTTGTTCAATAGGCAATTTTATAATATTATCTGTTATTCATTTTGCAGAACAAAAGTAATTCAAGTTTGTGTTTCAAAGACCTAAATATGTAAACCAACTCTTAAAAACAAAGCTATTTGGTACAGTCACCCAAGGTATACTAAACAAGGTAGGCGATCTCGCTCTCTTGACAATAGGGTAAATCGATTCATATAAAGGTTTTTTGTTAGTCGGAAAAAATTTCTAGTATTACTGGCCACTAAGATCCAAGAGAATAATCTAAAACAAAAAAAGTATTCATAAAAATATCGTCAAAATGTATTCAATTCGATATTCAACCAACTTAACGTAACATAAAAGCACACTTTAAAACGCCACTCTTTTTTGAGTTTTATTAACTCCATCCTGACAAAGAGAACATTCATTGTGACAACTTAAAATTTGGTTAGAGGGAGACGGACATAAACACAAAAAATTACTCAGAGAGCAAAAATGACAGCAAACAGCTGACTAATATCTGTGTGAAATGATGATCACGCAGCAAAGTGTGCTTCTGTGTTAGATTTTCTTTGGGTAAGCAAACGTTGTAAGCGACGCATTTTCGCGGACGAATTTTTGTACAGAAATTCATTATTCTCTCAATCTCGCTCTCTTTGAGGAGTTTTGAGGGAGCGAGTGCCGCTACCTTGATTAGTATACCTTGCAGTCACCTATACAACCCTTAACTATAGAAATCTTTCCAAAGTATTCAAGTGTATACAATACTTTCTCAATTGCCCATTTGGTTTCTAGCTTCTCAAATACATCGGTTTCAATTTTGTCCAGAACTAAATCTAATCAATCATACTAGTTTACCACATTACACAATTTACTTATGATTTATTTCAAAAGCAAACATATACATATATTTTCTAAATCTATACATACATACATATTATCTATAATTATTGTGCCAATGTTAAAATTTCTTAAAAAAATTATATAAAACACAAAAAAAAAATCTCTATATAAAAGAAGAGTATATCGAAAACAATAACGAAACATATAAACATATATATATATAAAGTTCTACAATTGATTATGTTTCAAATTCTGCAAAAAAAAGTTTTGTTAACTTAAGTTTTGTATTTAATATATAGATTTTTGTAACAGGGAAAGATGTGGGACGGTAGAAGGAAAAAGTAAAAAGTATAATAATATATATTTTGATGTTATATGAACTAATTGTAAGTCATTTAACAATTTTTTCTATAAATAATTTTGTAAGCCTCGAAGCTGGGCTAGTTACAAAATAGGTTCCTATAAAAAAAAAAAACAAAAAAAAAAAAGAAATTCAAAAATCAATAAGCATTAGTTTATGTAGTTTAAAGCCAAGCTAAAACCATTTCAAACAAACATAAATTCAATTTATAACAGCAGGAATTAGAGGAGTTACCATTTTTTTTGTCAAACATATAGAAAAGAAAAGGGGAACTGTTGGTGAAACTGCTGATGAAATATCAAAAGACCCCTCTAGGCAGTTGATCTTCATCTTAAAACAGGGCTTCAACTAGCAAAGTAACATATTAGTTTTTTTTTTTTGTCATTTAATTGTTATTACCTACATATATACATACATTATGCATTGGAATACTCCCCCCCCAACCCCAAAAAACTAAAAAAAAAAAAAAAAAAAATTAAAAACCAAAATTGTTAAAATTAATTTTATTATATTTTAAAATTTTCATCCTCTTTTATTGTGTAATTTCTCTTCCTTTCTTATTTTAATCAGCTTCTGGCGCTACAGTTAAAAAGTTTATGTTTTTAGTTTTTAAGTAGTTTCTAAGGCTGTGTAACTAACTAAATCATAGTTAAGAACCCCCATTAATTGTTGTATTTTGATTTTTTTGCTTGACAATTTTTGTTTATTATGATTTGAAAGGAAACGAGGGGAAAGTAAAGTAAACAAGAATTGGCAAGTGCACTTACTAAATGTTTAACAACAACAAAAATATTAACTAATAAGTAGACCTACATTTATAATACTGTCAAACAAAACAAAACAAAAACCCTAATACTAAATGTTTTTTGTAAGAATTTTCATAAACGAACGACAGAAGAGAGCAAACCACAGAGAAAAGAGAACTAGCAATTTTTTGATTACGTATATATATAAAACGAATAACAAGACATTAGACCCATAACAAAAGAGAGAAAAAAACAAAAAAACAAAACAAAACAAGCGAATTAACTTAGTCCACATACTGCATACAAATTGTAATATGTTATACAAAATGAAATGAAAAATTAATAACTAGCAATAAAATAAATAATTTCATTACCACAATCCAAGCGCTGCTTGTGTGTGTTTTATTGAGAGTAAAAGTGTGTAAGCAAATGGTCAATTTTTAGGTCACGCAAAATTAAAAAAATGGTGGAATATTGTAGGCTCTTAAAAACAATTATAGGTGAGACAGGTGCCACACACTTTGGAATGAGCCCAAGAGGTTAAGCTGGTTACCCAACGCCAATCACAAACTGTCTACAAAAGTAATACATAAGTCCTCTCTGTCAAAGTCCTTATGCAAAGAGTCTAAGTCTGGAGATACGGTATCCAGGTATATGGCGTCCAAAACAAACGTAAGTGGTACAACTAAATATATCAAACGACAATAAGGAGGCGCTATTAAATATTTTGAGGGTACCGTATCCCTTCATGTGTAATTTTTTGGAAGTTTACAAAAAATTAAATTAATTAATAAAGCGATATTAAAAAGAAGTTTCTCACCGACGAGACCAACAAAATGTTAATGGTACATATGGCAGTAAATAAACACTTTCTGGGTTTGGTCTGATCGACTAAGGTTTTCTTGTACCGTAATGGACTCTTAAAGTTTTCAGATTGTTTGAAAAATTGTTTTGTTTTTCACCTCGTTAACTCGAACTTAAAAGAGACTTAGTAATATAATCGATTTAAAAAATTAAATAAAAAAAATAATTGATTTTATTTTCGAAAGAACGTTCCTTGATTAATTTGATTTCAAAATTTCTCAATTTCATTAAGGGCATTAAAAAAGTAACGGGATCTGATGAATTTTGAACCAAGTCGCAAAAATACCAATAACAGTAATAGAGCGTGTCTGATTGTGAATCGACAGTAAAATTACGAATGTCAGTCACAGCGCATACGCATTTAAAGCAAGTATTAATGCAGTCAAAAAACAAGGCACTCTTGCAGATCTCTGTCGACCAGTGCTCCAAACTGCTTAACGGAATGTTGTCATCCTCATCCGTAAAATGGAAAAAACAGATTTTCTAAAGCAAATCTTAATTATGTTAGACGAAACTTTAGTGTTACAAATGCAAGAAATTCGCTTTATGCAGTCGAGAAGAGTAATTTTATACTCTGTACCGAACTTATTATTCTTGCAGGCAGATCAAGTTTATTTTCAATTTTTGCCACGCCCCCTCCCGCCAACGCAATTTGGTAAAAACTTCCTATCTCCCACAGTTTTATAGATAGATGGTTCTTCCTTCTAGAGACAGTTAGTAAATACCATTATGTATCGATTTGCCGAAGAAATTATATAGATCGGATCAACAATTATCAAGTTATGAGCAAAAAACCTCCAAAACCACCCATCCCCCACAACCAACAGCGCATTTCATACAACAAAGACAATCTTAGAGCGAGAGAAAAAGAGAGAGAGAATCTGATGATCGTATAACAAAACAACAAAAATATTGCATGATAGCCAAGTGACTTTTTGGATATGACTGCTATAGAGTATATTATAGTCGGGCTTGACCGACTTTCTCATTTGTTTTTCGATGCATGTCAATAATAAGCCTTTTTATTTCTGTTATATAGGGGAGAATGGGGGTTTTGAACGGCTAGGGGTTGTGAGCCACGCGAATATTGGCCTTCTTATTACATAACTTTCGGCAAGCAACCTATCAGTCAACACGTTCTTTAAGTTTGTGCACCAGAACTCGATTTTTTTTTCAAAAAAAAAAGTTTTTTTTTTATTTTTGTCTTGTAATTATTAATAAAATTTTTTTCCGTAATGCCAAAAGTAAGTATGAAGGAAACGTCTTTGGTCAATTGCTTTTTTGATAGAAATATGAATTAAAAAAAAAATATATTTTGGTTATGTGACGTAAACAAAAAAAAAAGTGAGAAATGGGGGGTTGTGAGCCACTTTGCCAAAAAGTCGGTTTTGACTTCCAAAGAGAATATTGCAATGATGCGTAATAAAACAGAGGAAAAACTCTCGACAGTAGTAAAAAAAACATTGAAAAAGGCAAACAAAAGAACAGTCACCAGCAAAAAGTGCTCGTCTATAAAAGAAAACAAGCCTGATGCCGTCAATCAATTTTCACTTTTTATCGATATTTCTTTATTCAGAATAAGAGAAAAATTGCTAATTTTATCACCTTATAAAAAATAATTGCTTAATATGACGAATTTCAAACTTTTCAATGGCTGGCTCACAACCCCACAAATTTTCAAAATTTCAAAAAAATTACTTTTTTTTTCAATATGAAATAAAAAAACCCCAAAAATTGATTTTTTAAAACTAATAATGAGGAAAAATACAAAATTTACAGACCGAAAAAATATTGATTTTTGAAGAATTTATGTTCGAAAAACAAAACTATGATCACAACCCCCTACTCTCCCCTAGCTATTTTCTAAAGCTTTTACACATGTGAAGTAACTAACCATGAAAAAGCCAATTCTCAAAATTTGCTGTTCAGATTCGGCCTTAAGCTGTAGGTCCCTTTCTTTTGTGCGAAAAATTATAGGCACACAGGCTGTATAGCCCATTTTGCATTACAAAACCAACATTAAGTTTAATTAGTTCCAGGGCTGCAAACCGGTTCGGTGTCGAACCGCTCCGGAGTCAGAGACTCCGGGATTTTTGGGAAGTCCGAACCGAACCCGAACCGGAGCAGGTTAATTTTTATCCGCTCGAACCTGAACCTGAACCGAAGCAAAAAATAGTCAAGAAAGTGTTCGGTCCAAAAATTATAAATATTTTTCTAGAAGCTTTGTATAATTGTTAACTTTGCCATTTTCCAATATATCTGAATGCACACTAAGAAAAAAGTGTGGCATGAATTTAAAGAACTCGCTCTTTTATACCCTTGGAGAGGGTATATTAAAATTGTCCGGATGTTTGTAACGCACAGAAGGAAGCATCTCCGACCACATAAAGTATATATATTCTTATATTCTTGATCAGCGTGACGAGCTGAGTTGATATAGCCATATCCGTCTCTCCGTCTGTCCGTCTGTCCGTCTGTTTCTATGCTATCTCCTCCGTCAGTTTGAAAGCTATCTTAACCAAACTTTGCACGAAGTCTTTTGGTACACATTTGTCGGAACTGGCCTGATCGGATGACTATAGCATATAGCTGCCATAGGAACGATCGGATGAAAAAGCAGTTCTAGTGAGAAAAACTTTTTTGTTTTCAATGGTAGCGGGTTTGTACGTTTCAGTTATAAATATTATCTGTCTCAACACAATTTTGGAGAGTTTGATTAAAATCGGATGAATATATCGTATAGCTGCCATATAAAAAACTGGCAGGAATATATCATGCTGCATGGGTATATAAACTTCGATCGAGCCGAAGTTAGCTTTCCTCTATTTTTTCAATTTACATTGATATTTAGAAAAATTGTCTAATAAACAGAAAGTTTTATAGAACTTCAAAATATCTGACATAAAAAAAGTTTAAGAAAAAGCTTTTCTAAAAATAAGAATTTGAGAGATTTGTCTGATAGAACAGGATTTTTTTTGGTCGCTGAATTGAAATCAATTGTCTGTTTTCAACCAGCACGTCAGGGTTTCTATATATTTGCGTAAACGTGCGTTACGAGAAAATTGTTTACATTTGTGAATCGTGTAACCACATTAGGTAACCTTTTCTAGCGTAATTTGTTTTCATGTAAGCTGAATTGAATGCCGTTCCAGATAACCCAAACACAACGTTTTTATTTTGCTCATAAGATACAAATTGTTGGATTTTAATATGGAATGTGGATAGTTTTATACAAAATCCATTTTTCCCAAGTTTTTATACCCGTTACTCGTAGAGTAAAAAGGGTATACTAAAGTCGTGCAAATGTATGTAACAGGCAGAAGGAATCATTTCCGACCATATAAAGTATATATATTCTTGATCAGCATCAACAGCCGAGTCGATTTAGCCTTGTCCGTCTGTCCGTCCGTCCGTCCGTCCGTCTGTCTGTATGAACACCTAGATCTCAGAGATGGTAAGAGATAGAGGTTTGACATGTATGGGGCAAATGCTTCTTTCATCTGCACGCAAATCAAGTTTGTTTCAAATTTTGGCCATGCCCCCTCCCGCCCCCGCAATTTGGAAAAAAGTTATATCTCCTACAGTTAAAAAGATAGAGGACTCTCACCTTCTAGAGATAGTTAGTTGTTAGGAAAATGAATCGATTTGCCGAAAGAATGACAAATATCGGATGAACGGTTCTACAGTTATAAGCAAAAAAGTGAACCAAGCCCTCCCCGCTACCACCCTAAAAAATGTTGCATACTTTTTGGATGGTCACACTAAGGAACGGGGGAACACTGTTAAACATGTTTTTTCATGAGTAACGGGTATATCGAAGTCGGTTAGAGCCGACTTTAACTTACGCTCTTGTTTGATTTCAGTTTAGCGACCAAATAAACATATGGAATGTTTGCTATCTACTCTGTTGCAAAGGATTGTAAACTTTCCTAGTCACTTTTTTAAAATTTGTTCAAAATTTTCCCTTTGGTTTTTAAGTAAAATGTCCCTTAAAGTAACTATTACTGAGCTCAAATATTTTATTTCGAATATCAAGACTCTGTACTTCCAAATTTGTACGAAATGTTGAAGGTTTTTCCAATATTTTTGAGTCAGCGAAAACAAAACAAGCCTGAACCCCGGTATGAACCTGAACCTAGGTTCATCGAGCTTCTGAACCCGCTCCGTAAACCCGAACCCAAAAAATTTCAAGGGTTCGAACCCCGGAGTGAACCCCTCCCGATTTTTAGGAGGTTTGCAGCCCTGATTAGTTTCACATCAAACTCCGTGGCAAGCACTTGTTTCTTGTTATATACAGGGTTTGTCCGGAAAGTAATAGGACTGAGTCGATTTAAAAAAATTTATTGAGCTAATAATTACAATTCTTCAAAAACTTTTAAATAGGCTCCTTCTGAATAGCCTTGAGAGCCGCGGTGCATGCTGCTTGGATCCCCTCTGTCATCTCAAACTGCCTTTCATCGGCCTTTTCAGGCGAGGAAACAAAAAAAAAGTCCGGGAGCCTCATCTGGGCTGTAGAGCGGCTGCGGAAATGCTGAGATGCCGTCCTTGGTCAGGTAGCTGTTCACAAGAAGTCACTTTCAAGTTCACTTATGGGACCATCTTCGCGCACATCTTGCGCATGTTCAAATGCTCCGTCACAATGCCATGAACCACAGATTTCGGTAAATTTCTTCATTGGCGACCTCTTCCCGGACGTCCGAAAGGCCTGGTGCCTCCGAAACACACCACTTCTTGCTAAAGCAACATCTGCTAAAGCAACATCTGCCTACTTGATCATATCAAACGTCTCTGTCGCAGACTTACCGAGTTTCACACAGAATTTTATCGCGTACCTCTTGCCGGTTTGCACCACTCACAGAAACAGGTCGCACGAAATGCCTGTCCTGACTCTCCAGGTGCTCGGAGACAATTGACCAGTTGCTCGTTCGCCCTCTACCGAATCCAGTCGGTGCGCGCACGCTCCAAAGTAACTGTAACGCGGCTGAAGAAAGTCAGTCCTATTACATTCCGGACAAGCCCTGTATAATCACTTTGATTGTTTCCCCATGAAAATATAATAAAATTACAGTGATTTTAAGTACTTTTAATTTTTTAGGTTTTGTAATTTAAAAACAAAAAACCTATAACATTTACGGTCCCTTAAATAGAGCCTATAACATACTAACAGTAACTACAATACAAACGATTCAATTGCTTCTCAAACTTCTTTCCTGAGCCCAAAAATCCAATTGCTCCTGCATTTGTTGAAAATCCAAGCGTGCTGGTAACTTCCACTTTGGGTACGTGCTCCCAATGATTTGAAATTGATATAAAAGGAATTCATAGAATTCAAATTCAAAATGTTTGACATAATGAAAACTGATGGCCGAATCAGAGCAGCAATCGCTGGACTGAAAAGAAAGAGCAGAATTGGTTTTATAAGAGAAATTTTTTCATATCATGTGTTTTACTTACATTATGATCATAGAAGAAGTATTTGTGCAACCAAGTGGTCGCTGGTATGGTGGGCATTAAATGTCTGGGTGACAAGGGCAGAAACCGTTCCCGTCCCTGTACATCACGCGAGTCTCCAGCCACTACGCCCACATTGCGTAAACATTTGCCCAATTGTCGATCCTCTGAGAGTTTATTCAGAGGACAAAATTTGGTATTATTGAAGGCAAACAGATTTAAACGACGCAAGGCATCACGACTCAATACATAGCCAGCTCCTCCGGACATATAACCCTGTGGGAAATCTGTACGAAAACGATGACCAAAGTAGACAGGCGCCTCGGGATCAAAGGGATGCAGGAACAAGCGCAGATTCTCCATGATAACGTAGCTGAAATAAGAAGAAGGGAATTGAAAGCTTAATTTTCATTTGTATGCCAACTTACGTATCATCATCGGCCTTGAGAAACCAATCGTAGTCCTCTCCATAATGCTGATAGGCAAAGGCCAGGCCCAGCCGAACTTTGGCAAATAGATTTTCACGTCTCTCAGTCACATTAAGATTGACTGCACCCAACTCTAGATCCTCCTCGCTGCTCAAAAATACAAGTTTATTGCAACGTTTACCCCATGAGCTTTTCACCTTGGCCGCCTTGGTCTGGTGCGATTCCGGCATGGTCAACACTAAACACAAAACCCTCGTCTCATTGTAAAGCCAGGCAGCCAACTCGACATCCGTCTCGATCAGCTGGGGTGTGGCTGGTGGTGTTTCACTGCCCACATACACTGTACTCTCATGCTCCTCACTCGTTAGCTGCATATAATCGAATAGATCCGTCAATCTGATGCCTATGATCAGGCCCACCACCAAACACAAAACATTCCGATACATTCCGAGAAAGAGAGAGTGACCGACGCTGCGAATGCATTTCAGTGGTGTCACACCTGGCCACCAGCTGATGGGCGACTGGAGGTACTATTTGGTAGGTACCTAACTACCACACAGCTCAGTTACTCCCTCGCGCTCAAATCAAAGAGGCAGAGCAGAAACAAGTTTTCGTTTGTGATTCGCATCAATAATGAGTCACCTACAGTCGGTGCTGAAGATGTCGTCGTTGTCAGCTTGCCGTTTCCAGCAACATCAAATTTTTTTTGGAAAAAAATTCAATAACAATTGGAAGCAAAAGCTTTAGCATTTTGTTGTTCCGTTTGAACACAAAGTATGGGAAATATGAAAAATTTTACCAAAATATTTATATTACAAGGATGAATC